>JAJMZS010000461.1:0-34145 GCA_023807205.1 Isotricha prostoma | reverse complement strand
CCCAATCCCCAATCCCCAATCCCCAATCCCCAATCCCCAATCCCCAAATACTTTTTATTACATTTTCAATCATTTAATTATTTAATTCTATTTAATTTCAAATAATTATTTATATCATAAAATAATTTTTTATTATTCTCAATATAAAACTAAAAATAAAAATAAAAAAAAATGAACAAATTAAAATTTTTAATATTTCAAATAACAATAATAAAAATATTCTCTTATAAAAATATTGAAAATATAAAAAACGAAAACTGGACTTGTAAAGAAGGATGTAACACAACAATAGAATATTGTTATGAAAATTTAACATGTCCTTATTGTAAAGAAAAATATTATGGTGAAGAATGTGAAAAAAATTGTATTGAAAAATGTAAAATTTGTGATAAAAAAGAAGGAAATTGTGAAATATGTGAAAATGGATTTTATGGTGAAAATTGTGAAAAAAATTGTTCGAAAAATTGTAAAAATGATTTTTGTGAAAAAAAAAGTGGAAAATGTGAATGTAAAAATATAACTTTTGATGAAGAAAAAAATTGTGAAGAATGTATTTTTAATTTTACTGGAATTAACTGTGATAAAAATTGTAATTTTAATTGTGATTTATCAGATAAAATTAATTGTGATAAAGATGGAAAATGTAATAAATGTAAATTAAACTTTTATTCTAATGATTGTAGTTTAAAATGTAATGAAAATTGTTTAATTAACTCAACAGAAAATAATTGTAATAAAGAAAATGGAGAATGTAAAATTTGTAAAGATGGTTTTTATGGAAAATTTTGTGAAAAAAAATGTGAAGAAAATTGTGTAGAATGTAATAAAGAAAATGGAATTTGTATCAAATGTAATGAAACTTATTATTTAAATGATACAAAACATTGTAATAAATGTTCAGATAATTGTACAAATAATACTTGTATTGAAAATGGAATTTGTATATCTTGTTCAAATTATAATAATTATGGAAATTTTTGTAATTTAACATGTCCAATTCATTGTAACAAATCAATTGAAAATGAATATTTTTGTGATAAAATAACTGGAGATTGTAATTTTGGTTGTGAAAAAAATTATGAACAATCAAAATGTAATATTTGTGTTAATGGATACTATTTTGATGAAGATAATATAACTTGTATTAAATGTTCTGATAATTGTGAAATAATTGATGAAATATGTGATAAAAAAAATGGATATTGTAAAAATTGTAAAAATGGTTTTTGGCATGATAAATGTGAATATGAATGTTCTAATTATTGTAAAGATAATAAATGTGATAGAACAAATGGAAAATGTATTAATTGTATTGATTCATATTATTTAGATAATGATAAAATATGTCAAAAATGTCCTGAAAATTGTATAAATAAATGTTCTTTAGAAAGTGGATGTGAAATTTGTGAATTTAATTATGGAAAATGGTGTAATTTAACTTGTCCAAATAATTGTTTTGGTAATATTTGTGATAGAAATAATGGAGAATGTTTTAAATGTAAAGATAATTTTTATGGTGTTAATTGTACTGAAAATTGTAGTAATTGTAATAATAGTTGTTTTAAAAAAAACGGAGAATGTATTAAACATTTATGTAAAAATAATTTTTATGGTTTAAAATGTGAAAAAGAATGTGATAAAAATTGTATTAATGGTTGTGATTTATATAATGGATTTTGTGTTAATTGTAAAGATAAATATTATTTTGGAGAAAAATGTGAAATTAAATGTGATAAAGATTGCTTTGATAAAAATATTGATGAAGATGATAGAATTGATTGTTGCTATGTTAAAAATAATGCAATTGAAAAAAAAAATTTTAGTGTTATAATTGAAAATTATAAAAATGAGAGTTTTTATTATAGAAATAAAAAATATAAAAATTATGAAAAAAATGAATTTGATGATTTTGAAAATTATTTTTTAAATTTAAGTTTTGGTAGTATGAAAAAAGAAATTAATATTTTAATTGATTTTAATTCTAATTCTCCTTTAGTTTTATTTGATGAAAATACTAAATTTGAAAATGAAGAAGATGAAAAAAAAATAGAAATAGGAAAAATAAAAAATTCTAATGAATCATTAAATTATACAAATAATACAGAAACAATAATAAATGAAGCTAAATTTTCTATATTAGAAACAAAAGGAATCCCCTCAAAAGATATTTTTACATATAATTTAAATGGAAAAGAAATTATATTTAATTCATATTTTTTAATATCAACTATTATAAATAAAGTAGAAGATAATATTGATTTATCAAAAAAAATTGAAGGAATTGTTGGATTAGGATTCTTAAGTTTATTTTCAGAGAGTTTATTTTTAAATAAAAAGATATCAAGAAATATTTTTACAAAAATTAATAATACAATTATTTTTGGTGATTTTAGTAATAATATAAAAAATAAATTTTCAAAAACAACAACATTAATACCAAAGAAAGAAAATATATTATTTAATGATAAAATAGAACTAAAAACTGATTTAATAGGTTTTGCAGTTTCAAAAAAAAAAGCATATAAATATGAATTAAATTCAATAACATTATCATTAACTAAAAATACAGAGATTATATTAAATAATACATATCAAATTTTTTTTGAAAAAATATATTTTGGTTCTTTAATTGGAAAAGGTTGTTCAATAAATGTTGTTTTTGATAAAAAAATTTTTCAATGTGATAATAAAGAATTATTAAATAAATTGCCTAAATTTGGAATTGTTATTGATAATTATATTTATTATTTATCACATAATTTTTTATTTAAATATATTGATAATAAATTTAGATTTATTATTAAATTAGGAATGAAAATTAATCAAAATGTTATTTTAGGAAAAGAATTTTTTAAAGAATTTGAAGTTGTTTTTAATAATGGAAATAATAGTTTAAATTTTTTTGGTGATGTTAATAAATTAAGTATTAAAGTGATTGATTTACCCAAAGATTTAACTGATAATAATATTCAATTTTCGCCTGGATTATTTATTATTATTATTACTTCTTGTATTGTTTCTCTTATTATTTTTTGTTATTGTGTTAAAAATTGTTGTAATAATAATTTTAATTTAGAAGATGATGTTGGTTCTTTTTTAGCAAATGATTAAATGTTTATTTAAATATACAATAGTTTTACATTGTTTTTATTATTTTTTGAATAATAATAGTATTTATATTTATTAATTGAAAAAATATTATTAAATTTATAGAATTAATATTATAAATTTTATTATATTATTTAAATTATAATCATTAATCCTTCAATTATATATTATAATTTCTATAATATATTGTAATGTTTAGAAAAAAAATAATTATAATATATGAATATTACTTTTTATTATTTTGATAATAATTTATTAATAATCATTTTTTTGTTTTAAAAGGATATAAATTCATTATTTATTAAAAGATTTAGAAATTATAAAATATATATTCATTTCTTATATTATTATTTCTTCATTTCTAAATTCTTTGAAATTTTCAAATATAATTTTAAACAAACAATATTAAAATTTGTTTTATAGATTAAATTATTTATAAAAAATAATTTAAAATTTCTAAAAAAATGAATATGAATATTCCAAATCAAAATCAACAATTATTTCAACCAAAATTTTCTTTATTTAAAAGAGGAAAAGGAATAGATGAAAATGAATATAATACAATAATAGGAAGTGCAATAAATGCATATTTAAATCATTTAAATCCATTATCAACAGGAACAGCAAATTTAATTAAAAATAACATTGGAGGTGAATGGTTTGTTTTTATATGTCCAATAAATATTACTAATTATGACTTTAATTTAAGTGTTGTTACAGGAGGAGATTTTCTTTCTTTTAGTGTTGATAATTTACATTTTCAAGTTTGTAGAATTAGAGATTAAGAAATAATAATTTTTTATGAATACTAAATTTTAATTTTATTTTTTTTAAATAAAAATATTTTTTTTATATAGTTTTTTTATATATTAAAATCTTATTTTTTTATTTATATTATAAAAAAATCAAAAAAAATAAAAAGATAATAAAAAAATATAATTTATTCTATTTTATTTTCATTTAATTTTTCATTATCAACTAATTGATATTCAGAAGTAAAATTATAAGAACCCCAAATTTTTCTTAATAAAAATTGTTTGGATTTTTTATTATCAAAATTTCTACTAAAAGAAATCATAGGAGAATTTCTTTCAATAAAATTATAATTAGGTTTATAATAACAAATAGGAGGATTATCTAAAGTTGAAGGATTATTTATTAAATTTTTTTCACTTCTAGAACTCATTTTATTAAAATCTAATATTTTATCTATATTCTCTAAATAATTTATTGGTTCTAAATAGGTTAATTTATCTGATTGTTTTGAAATAATATTATTTTTTCTCCATGTATATTGACTAAATTTTAGCGCATGATTTGATTTTAATATTGGAGGTAATAAATTATTATTATTTGATATTATTTTAATTTGACTTTTACTTTTATTAATTTGATTTTCTGAATTATGTATTATTGATTCATTTTTATTATTTAAAGATTTACTTTCATTATTATTATTTGTTGTTATATTTGTTGAATTATTATTTTCTAATGAATTTTGATTATTTTCTCTTGGTAAACTTGTTATTAAAATACTTTCTTTTATTTTTGGAATTTTTATTTTTGGTTTTGTTTTCTTTTTTTCTATACTTTCACTTTTAAATTCTTTTTCTTTTTTTTTTAAAGGAGAAATATAATTTGTTGGTTCAGTAAACTTTACAGTTGGAACATATTTATATATTGCTTTATAATTTGGATGATATTTAAATGGATCTGGATTTTCAATTATAATTTTTTTCTTTATTATTTTACATTTTTTTATTTCTTTTAAATTTTTGTTTTTTTTTTTATTTTTTAAATCGTTTTTTTCACTAAAAAAATCTTCATTTTCATTTGATTTCATTTCATTGATTAATTCATCATCAAAATCTATATTATCTGAAAAAAATTTTCCTTCTCCTTTTTTATTATCATCAAAATCACTTTTAAATTTAGTTGGATTTTTTAATGAATGAAGAAAATCTTTAAAAGATCTATTTTTAAATATTCTTTCTAATGATGAATTGTATTTTGAAAAAGTATCAAATTGAGGAATTGATTCAAACATTTTTACAATTTTATTTCCACTCATTTTTTTATATAATAAAAAATTATATTTATGAATTTAAAAATTTTTATTTAAATCAAATCTTATTAAAGTAATTTTTTTTCTTATATAATTATTTACCAATTATTTTTTATTTAAAAATATATTTATTTAAAAAGGTATAAATCAATATTTTAAATATAGACGACTTAAAATTGAATTTTATAAAACAAAATATCAAAACAATCTTTTCAATTTAAAAAAAACAAATAAAAAAATCAAAACTTTTATAAAAAACAAATAAATAAACTTTTACATTAAAATAAAAAAATTAAAATTAAAAAAAAATGACAAAATTCAAACAAGAATATTCACCAAATAAAAAATTATCAAATTTCTTTACAGAAATAAAAAATCCAATATTAAAAAAGCCAAAAAAACAAATAGGTCAATTTATAATAGAAAACAAATTAGGAGAAGGTACATTTGGAAAAGTAGTATTAGGAATTCATATTATAACAAAAGAAAAAGTTGCAATAAAAATATTAGAAAAAAATCGTATCATTGATTCAGATAAAAAAAGAATAGAAACAGAAATAAAAATATTAAAATCACTTCATCATAAAAATATAATTCAATTATATTCAATAATTCAAACACAAAAAAAAATTTTTTTAATAATGGAATATGCAAGTGGAAAAGAATTATTTGATTATATAATAAAAGAAAAGAAATTAAAAGAAGAAGAAGCATGTAAATTTTATCAACAAATAATAAATGGAATAGAATATTTACATAAATTAAGAATTGTACATAGAGATTTAAAACCAGAAAATTTATTATTAGATTCAAATAAAAATATTAAAATATGTGATTTTAATTTAAGTAATTTTTATAATAAAAATGAATTATTAAAAACTCAATGTGGAAGTCCATGTTATGCTGCTCCAGAAATGATAAAAGGTAAAAAATATAAAGCAATAAAAATTGATATTTGGAGTTCTGGAATTATTTTATATGTAATGTTATGTGGATTTTTACCTTTTAATGATGAAAAAAATGATATTTTATATAAAAAAATTGTTAAAGGTGAATTTTTTTTACCTAAATTTTTGAGTCAAAATGCTAAAGATTTAATTACTAAAATTTTATCTGTTGATCCTGATTTGAGAATTAATATTGTTGATATTAAAAAACATTCTTGGTTTAATTTAATTAATTATAAAATTAATATGAATGATGGTTTAATTTGGAATTTTTTAGTTTTTCCTATTGATTTTGATATTATTGAAAAAATGAAACAAATGAATTATGATGAAAATGAAATTAAAATTAATATTTTAGGAAATAAACATAATTATATTACTACTATTTATTATTTATTATTAAAGAAAAAAATTAGAAAAGGTGAAAAGTCAATTTGTAATTTAGAAAGTGAAGAATTTATTAATTATTCTAAAAATAAAAAGAATTTATTTAGTAATTTTAATTATAGTTTATTTGAAGTTATTAGAAAAAGAGTTAATGATAAATATAGTGATGAGGAAATTTATAATATTTTAAATAAGAATAATGGTTATCAAAATATTATTTATGATAAAAATTATAGTGTTGAAAAAAAAAATAGTCAATCACTTTCTTTAAACAAAAAAAATGATATTAAAATTCATTTAAAAGATAATAAAAGTTTTCAATCAATTGATAGTATTAATTCTAATGAAAGTCAAAAAAGTATTAAAGTACAATGTCAAAAAGTTTTAATTAAATTTAAACATAAAAATAATAATATTATTAATATTAGTAATAAAATTAATAATAATATTAATATAAATAATTCAAATAATGAAAATATAAAAATAAATAAAAATGAAACTTATAATGAATATATTAATAAGTTAAATTTTAAAAATGAAAATGAAAATAATATAAAAATATGTTCTTTAAAAAAAAATTTATATAATAATGATATATTTAATAAAATTAATAATGATATAAAGTTATCTCCTTTTACAGAAAGAATTAATTATAAAAATCATATATTAAAAAAAATTGTGTATAAAAAAATAATAAATAAAGAAAATTATTTTAATACAACAATTTCATTTGAAAAAGAAAATGAAAGAATTAAAACATTTGATTTAATATCATTTCATAATGAATTATTTCAAAAAACAAGATTAAAAACAGAAAATAAAATAAAAATTCAAACCTTACAATTATCAAATATAAAAAAAAATATTAATAATAATTTATCATTAAATTTAAATTCACAAAGAAATTATGAAACAGAAAAATATAATATTTTCAATTTAAAAAATAAAGAACAAAATAAAAAAAGTGAATCTTTAAATAAAACATATTTTAAAAAAATACAACCAGTTTATAAAAAAACATTAATAATAAAAAATATAAAAGATAAGAATTTAGAAAATGAAAAAAAATTGAAACAAAATATAAAAGTGAATATTATATATAATAAAAATTTATCTGAATTACAAAATAATATAAAATTAACTTCTGGACCAATTGATTCAGGAATGATAAGTTTTAAAAATATTTTTCAACTTAAAGAAAATATTATTAAAACTTTAAATAATAATAAAATTGATTTTAAAAATATTGATAATTATAAATTTATATTTGATAAAGATAATATAAAATTTCAAATTGAAATTTTTCAATCAAATCAAATTTTAAATTGTAATATTATTAAATTTAAAAAATTAGATAATAATATGAATAATTATAATACATATAGAGATATATCAAAAAATCTACTTACAAAAATAATATAAATAATTAATTATAAATTCAATTAATTCCTAATTTAAATATAAAAAATAATAAAAAATATGAATATATAAAATATATTATTATTATTATTTTAACTGTAATAAAAAAAACAAAAATAAAAAAATATGCAAAAACTAGAAAAACGTTATTTATATCTACCATCAATATCTCGTCAAAAAAAAGTATCAAATGTATATAATTTAATAAAAGGAATTGACAATAAAAGTATATTAGAAGAAGTGAGTATATTTGATTCAAAATTATTAAAAAGTAATAATGACTTACATAGATTAAAAGTAGAAACAATGAAAGAATTAATATTAAATCAAAGAAAAATTCCAGAAAAATGGATTTTACAAAAAGACTATCAACAAATATTAAATGAAGCAATGCTAGATCCAACTGTATTAACTTATAGTATTATTTGTCAAGATTTATATAAAAAAAGAAGAGATGGTTTTTCTTATGAAGAAATGATTAATAAAGAAAGGGCAAAAAGTCATTATATTAAGAGTGAAGGAAATATGAAAATGAGTGATAATTTTATTAGAAGATTAAAATATGAAGAAAGTATAAAAAATTTAAAAAAAGATAATTTTAATAAAGGAAATTATAATAAGAAAAATTTGGATTTGAAAATTAAAAAAAATGGAAGTGAAATTAATTTAAGGAGTTTTAATAATAAAAATATAGGAGGAGAATTTCTTTTAACAAGTTTAGAAAATAATCCTATTTTAAATTGAATAGTGTTTTATTTTATTTTATTATATTGTTTTATAGTACTTTTTTTTTTATTTTTTTATTTTGTATTTTTTTGATAAACAATTTTTTTATTTCATAATTAAAATAAAATTTTATTTTATCACAATAAAATATATATTTGTTTAAATTTTTTAAAATATAAAATAAAAGTTTTAAATTGTTAATTTAATAAAAAATATGAATAAAATAAATTTTAATCCTCAAAAAAAACATGAAAAAAATAAACAAATAAGAGACACAACACCAATCATAAAAAAAACTAATAAAAATATTGAAAATTTTCCTTTACCAAAAAATAATATTTCAATTGAATTTCCTTCTAATTTGTCTCCAAATTCAAAACAAATAAAAAAAAGAAATTTAAGAACAAATTCTTTTAATTCATTTAGTCATAATAAAACAGAAAGTAATAATTTTAATAATTCAACTTTATTGAATAATAAAAATAAAAAAGTAAAATCACTTTCAAAAGAAAAAGAAAATTTTAGAAATTTTATTAATTTTGATTTAAATAAATTTCATTATATTCAATCTTTAAATAAAATAAATAATAATGGAATTCCTTTTCATAAAAAAGAAAAAAATGCTTGTTCAATGAAAGGTTTAATTAAAAGTAATTTTTTAGGAAATAAAATAATAAAAAAAAATGGATTTAATGAAAATGAAAATTTACATAATTCATATATGTTATCTACAAGTAATTTAAATATTAATATTAATAATGTTGATAATAATCAAATTAAAAATAAAAGTCCTAATAATAAAAATGTAAAAAAACAAAATTTTATTTCTAATACTTGTGAAAACGAATCAATAACTTTTTCATCAAGAGAGAAAAAACAGATTTTGTCTAAAGAAGATATTAATTCGAAAATCGAAAAAATTAATAATGAGTTATGTGATTTAATGAATAATGTAAATAATGAGCAAAAAAAATTTATTTTTCAAGAAATTGAAAAAAAATTTAATGTACTTTTAATAAAACATAATATTAATTATTCAAATGTAATAGATAATTTAATTAATGATAATAATATATTAAAAGAACAAAATAAAGAATTTAATAATAAATTAGAATTAATAGAAAAAAATTTAAGAAATATAAAACAAGAAAATAAATTAATAAAAGAAAATTTGATAAATAAAAATAAAATAATAAATGATATTCAAAATAATATAATTTTATTTACAGAAGAATTAAACAAAATAAAAAATAAAAATGATATTAATAATTTAAAAGAAGATTTTACTTCAGGAAGAAAGAATGAAGAAGAAAGTGATTCAAATATAAGCTTAAGTGATAATTTAAATATTAATATTAATAAATACAATTATAATAATAATATTAAAAGTAATGGTTCAGTTTTAACAAAACCAAGTTCAAAATTAAATTTAAATATTGAAAAAAATAAAGATTTTAATGATGAATTTTTAGAAAATTATAATGAATTTTCACCTTCTTGGAGAAAAGAAGTTGATAAAATGTTAGAAAGAAAAAAGAATAAAAAATAATATTTTTCTTTATTTATTATTTTTAATTTTTTTCATATATAATCATTTATATTTAATTTATATTGATATTTAATTAAATAAAAGGGTTTTTTTAATATAGATAAATATATTATTTTTTTATCTTATATAATTTAAATTTCAAAAAAATTTAATATTTAAATAAATGGAAGAATATAATTCTCAAGAATTATTGTCAGAGACTGAAAATGAAGAAAATATAATAAATAGTCCAACAGAATTTCAAAGTGATAATACTGAAAATTATATTACAGATACAGATATTGAAGATACAAAATATCAACCAAATCATCAAATACAATTTAATAATTCTTTTCATAAAATAAATAGTAAAAATAATGATTTTAAAATTATCAAAAGTAATAATAATGAAATAAATAATATCAAAATACATCAACAATATGAAAATCAAATTATTATATATAAAAATGAAATATTAAAATTACAAGAAATTATTAAATCAAAAGATAGTAGAATAAAAGAAATTAAAGAATCATTTCCTTTATTTGATGAAAAATTTAATAAATTTGAAAATAAAAATTCAAAATTAGAACAAGAAAACAAAGAATTAAAAGAAAAAATAATACAATTAGAAAAAAAATTAAAAGAAGAAAAAGAGAAAATAAAAAAAAATGAAGAAGATTTTAAAAGTAATAAATTATTTCAAGACTATATAAATGAATTACAAAATAATTATTCTGAAAATGAAAAAAAAATAATTCAAAAATATCAAGAAAAAGAAAATAAAATAAAAAATGATTTAATGGAAGAAATAAATATTTTAAATAAAAAAAATGATGAAATGAAAATAGAAAATGAAAGAATAAAATATGAATTTTCAAATAAAAAAATAGAATTAGAATCTTTACAGACAAAAAAGGAAGAAAAAGAATTTGAATATAAAAATCAAATAAATAAAAAAGAAAAAGAATTAAAAAAAATAATAAATAAAAATGAAGAAAATGAAAAAAAAATAAATCAACTTGAAAAAAATATAAAAGAACAAAAAATAAATTTTGAAACTCAAATTCACAATTTAAAAAATAAAAATGAAGATTTAATAAATCAAACAACATTATATAAAAATAAATTAATACAAACAGAATCCGAAATAATAAATTTAACTCATTCATTAGAAATGTTTAATCAACAAACAAATGAATATAAAATTGCTTTAGAAAATAAAGATATTATAATTGAACAATTAAAAACTCAAAATGAAGAAATTGAAAATGAATTAAATCAAAAAGACAATGATATTATTTTATATGAACAATCAAAACAAAATGATATTATAGAATTTACCGAAAAAATAAATGAATTAATAAAAGAAAAAACTATAATTGAAAATGAAAATAAAGAATATTATCATAGTTTAATTATTAGTAATGACACAATTAATCAATACAAAGATTATATCAATTATATTAAAAATAAAAATAATAATCAAGTTAAATTAATTAAAGACAATTCTAAAAAAGATGAATTAGAAAAAAAATACAAAAACATTTTTAAACAAATGAAAAATAAAGAAAAAAAGTTAGTTTTACAAATTATACATTTACAAAAAAAAATTAGTAATTTGGAAAATTTAAATGATAATAATAATAATGTAAATTATCAAAATAATATGAAAAATATATCAATTTATAATAATAATACGTTAGGAGAAAAGTTTACCTTTGGAGATAAAAATAATAATAATAATAATAATAATAATATAAATAATAATTTATCTTCTAGTATGAATATAGAAAATTTGAAAAATTTTAATAATAAAATTAATTTAAATTCACATAATGTTGAAACAAATTCTTTAAATAATTCTTATTCAAATAATAATATTATTAATAAAGTTCAACAAATAGACAATAATAATAATATAATAAATAATATAAATACAAACAATAATATTAAAATTAAATCAAACAATACAAATAATAAAATCATTAATAACAATAAAAAATCAAATAATTCAAATAACCAATTAAATCAAGTTAACATTAAACAAAATTATCAAAATAACCAATTAAATCATGTTAATAATAGAGCTAATAGTTTAAATAATCAATTAAATCAAGTAAATAATAAATCAAACAGTTTAAATAATCAATTCTATAATAAATCAAATAATTCAAATAATGAACTTAATAATAAACAAAATATTATAAATGACCAATTAAACAATAATTTTAGCTCTAAAAATGTAAATAATATAGATAATAATAATATAGATAATAATAATAAAAATAATAATAATAATAAAAATAATAATAAAAATAAAAATAAAAATAAATATTTAGACCCTGAACTTGAAAAAAATCATTCCAAAGCTTTAGATGATTTTAAAAAATTATTAGCTAAAATTGATGAAAAACTTGATAATATATAAAAAAATAATAAAAAATGAAAAAATAAAAAATATATTTTTAAGAAATTAAAATATAGATATAATAAAAAATAATATAAATTTATTTAATAAAAAAAGATAATTTTCAAAAATAATTAATTTAATAAATTATTCATTTCTAAATTTACAAGTTGAAATAATCTTTTTTCAATATTATTCTTTGAATTACTATTTTGTAAATATTTAAACATTGTACAAAATTCATTTAATTCTTCATCATTAATATCAATATAAATATTATCAGTTAAGTGTTCCATTATATTTAATTTATTAACTAATGAAATTGAAGGTTTTGATAAAAATTTTAACATTGTTCTTTGATAAGGTTCTAATAAAATATATGTTAAAATTTCTAAAGTTTGAGTATTTTTGATAAAAGTTAAAATATCTAATTGAAAAAATAAATTTCTTTTTCCTTTATTTGACAAATTTAATTTTTTTTTTAAATTTTTACACATACAACAAGGACAAGTGAAATAAATGATTAATTCACATAAAGAAAATTCAAATTTAAAAATTTGAATATTACTTATTTTTTTATTTGTCATTTTTTGTTTTAATTTATTAACATTAAATTGATTAGACATTTTAAATTTTTTATCTTTATCATTTAAAAAAAGAGATTTTTTTGGGCTTATAGCATTTTTGTTATTTAATAATAAATGATCATCTGTAATATTAGAATATTGACATTTAGAAACATTTTCATTATTATTAGAATCATTTTTTAAAATAGAAGAAAAATTAACTTTATTACTTTTACTGTTTTGTTGAATATTATTAAGATTTTGAATAGTGAAATTTTTAATAACTTTAACTTGCATAGTAGAACCTAAATTAATATGCTTATTAAAACCACGAAATGAATTAATATTTTTAACACTAGGTAATTTTGATATTGATTCTGCATATTTACTAATTTGTTCAATTTGTTTTTGATTAAATTCCCTTTTGATTTTATTAATAATATTTTGACTTTTACTATTTACATCTTTAAATTGAATAAGTTTTTTCATAATACTTTCATATGCATAAAAATGGTTAATTTTAGTAAAAATAGCATTTAATATAATTAATAATCCAGATAATAAAGACCCGGTACTTGCAACATATTCTGTTAATTTCATATATTTTCTTACAATAATATTTCTACTCGTATCAGCTCTTAAAAAAAATTTAGCTAAATCTTTATATGAATCAGGTTTTGCTGTAAATCTATCATTTCCTTTATATAAACTGAATGATGAAATATCTGAAAATCCAGCATAATATTTTGTATGGTAATTATCAAATAAATAATTTTCATATGAATCAAATTTTTGAGCTAAATAATATATTTCCATTTTGTTAAAAGAATTAGGACTTAATTTTACAAATTTATTTCCTATAAAAGGAGAAATTGGATTATGAAAATTATTAACATCAAAAGCAAAATTAGTATAATAAATTTGAAAACTACAATCATTTTGAGTTAATAAATCATAATATTCTTGAAAATCTTCAGGTTCTGTTTTTCTCATTGAAAGAGTAATTTCAACATATTTATATACTTCATCAGTATAAATTCCTTCAATTGTAATATTATTATCATCAAAACAATATCTTTTATTTAAACCAAATAATTCAACACTTTCATTAAACTTATTATAAAAATGTTTATTTGTACATAAAGAATAAGTTAATTCATTTTTTTCTCTTTCAACTTCTCCGTTATATTGAGTTAACGAAACTTTATTTGTAGTAATTGAAAATAGTTCAGTTTCTCTTCCTGAGTCTTTACCCGCACAAGTTACTCCAAATGCATTTGTTAATGTGTAATTATCAAAATTTATTGTATCTGTTTGAGGAATTTGCATTTTATAATATATGATTGTTTTATTTTTTCTTTGAATAAGATTAACTATTGTTATAGAAGTATAAATTAAAGATATTAATATGAAGAAAAAAAAGATTAATCCTCCTGTTGCACTGTGAAATTTTTCTTTTGATTGATATTGAAAGTTAAATTCAATTCCAAAATAATCTATTTTACGAAGAAAAGATTTTATAAACTCTATCATTTTTATATTTTTTTAGGAGTTTTTATATTTTATTATTTAATAAGAAAATATTTTTGAAAATATATAATTTTTTTTTTTAATTGTGCATTTTTTGGGAATATTGGAAGATTTTAAAAATATTTTTTTTTATATCACAAAAAAATAAAAATTAAAAAAAAAAAATAAAAAAAAAAAAAATATTACAAAATTTGGTAAAAAAACTAAATATAAAATAACCAAATTATTCACTTCCAGTATAAGTTTCTCCATGAACAATACTAAACAAAAGTTCAATTTCTTTATAAAAATTAGTATTAGTATTAATAGTACTCCATAAATTTTTATCTTCATAAATTTCTAAATGAATAATAATAAAAAGAGATTTAAATTTAATAATAGCCATTTTATTTTTAGTAAGCATAACTTCAGGTTTGTTTAAATTTAATTCAATATAATTAACAATATCTAAAAATTCACTTCCTCCAACTTTATTAACTGAAAACATTTGTTGTGCCTTATCATATAAATCTAATAAATATAATAAAACATGATCATTTTCTTGATTAATAGGATAATTAAAATTATCTTTTAATGAATTTCCTTGATTTGGAGATTCTATAAAAACATTATTAAATAGCATATGAATCATTGTATTTTTTGTTAAAAAATATTTTTCTATAAAAAAATTACCTGTAAATGATTTTGAAAATGTTTTTTTTTTTAATTGGTCATTTTTTATATTATTAAACTTTTTTATAAATATTTTTTTTTCTGTTGGTCTATTTGGTTTTTTTTCCAATTCAATATTTAATTCTTTTTCTTTAATTGTTGATTTTTGTAACATTGTATCTTTTTGTTCTTGTACTTTATCATATTCTTTTCCAGAATTATATAAAATAACAGAAGTGCTTTCTAATTTAGTTTTTTTATAAGAAATTGAATTTGCTGCATTTGGATTATAATTAAAATATATAAATTTAGCAAATAATTTATTTGTTCTTAAATAATCAATAAATTTAACCGTTAATTCTTCTATACATTGCATTGCAAAATCTTTTCCTTTAATTATTATTTTTTTTGATAATTCATCTTGTTGAATATTATTTAATAATATTTTTGACATTGATATTAAACTTTGTCTTTTAAAACTTTTTTTGTCACATATTAAAACAACTGATAAATTATTTGTTTGACTTTTTCTAAATATCATAATTTTTCCTGAATCTAATTTTAAACTTATACAATCTTCATTTGATGATGATAAATTGTTTAATTGATCTAAATCTTTTATTAAATCTACTAAAAATGAGTACGAATTGTCTTTTGATGCTGGACTTACAAATGTATTTTTTGATATTATTTTTTCATCCAATATTTCATAGGTTGTTTTATTTAAAACAAGGATTGTATTCATTGTTTTATTTTATTTATTATTTTTTATTTTATTTTTTAATTTTTGGTTTTTTGAGAATAAATAATTTTCATAAATGGTAATTTATAAATAGAATATTTTTTATTTTTTTATTTATATAAAACAAAATCATTATTTCTATAATAAATTTTTTTTTCATTTTGAAAAATTCAATATAAATTTAAAATATGAAAATTGAAAATAATGATAATTTGAAATTTCATTTAAAAAATAATAATCATTATAAACCAGGAAAATATTACTTAAATATTCAAAGAAAAAACATAATAAAATATCAAGAACTAATTAAAAGTGAAAAAAAAATTAAAATTTCATATTTTGTATTTTTTATTCTCTCAAATATAATAACAATATATAACCTATGTTTATATATAATAGAAACATTTTGTACAATAAAGGAAAATAATAAAATAGAATTAAGTGTGTATATAAAAATACAAAATTTATTATGTGGAATTTTTTTTATAATAGAATATATATTAATATTATTTAATAAACCAGAAAATTTGAGATTAAAATATATTTTTTCATTTGAATCAATAGTAGATATAATAACATCTTTACCTTCTTTTGTAATTTATTTTACTAATAATTTTAGTTTATTTTCTATTTTTAGAGCAATAAAAACTTTTAGATGTCTTAGAATATTAAGAACAATGAAATATTTTCAAATAATATATAAAGACAATTTTGAAAATAAATATAAAATTGATTTTATTCATATAATAATAGTTTTTTTATCTACTTTTTTTATTGCAGGAGGATATTTAGTTTTTTTAAATGATTTTACTAAAGATGCATTTAATGTTAAAAAAATACATATTTTTGATGGATTATATGTCTTTTTTGTTACTGCAACAACATTAGGTTTTGGTGATATTTATCCTACTAATTTTTTTTCTAGATTTTCAATAATTATTTTAATAATTATTTTTGTTTCTATTACTTCAAAAGAAATTTCAAAAGCAATTCAAATCTTTGATAATATGAAACAATATAAATTTTTTAATTATAAAGATCATATAATTATAATTACAAATTCTTATATTGATATGTTTAATATTTTATATGATTTAAGAAAAAAATATTTAAATAAAAGAATTATTGTTTTATCAAATTATATTTCTTCTTTTCCTTCTTTTGAATTTCCTTATAATAAAGTTAATATTGTAAATAGTAAAATTATTGATTATGAAATATTAGAAAGATTAAATACAAAATTTGCTTCTTGTATTTTTATTTTCACAAAAAAAGATTTAGAAAATGAAAAACTAGAAAAAGAAAAGGAATTTTTAATATTAAAAATAACTCAATTTTATTCAAAAATTCCAATTTATATTCAAAACATAACAAATTCAAAAAATTCAAATACAGAAAATAAATTTAATAATAATAAATATATAAAAAATGTACTTTCATTATCAGATTTAAAATCGATTATTTTTTCTACTTCAATAGAGAATATTGGTTATTTAACTTTTATTCAAAATTTAATATTTAATCATACACATAAAACAAAATTAATAAATAAATTTGATAGTTTAATGAAAAGTTATTTTTTTGGTTCAGAAAATAAAATTGTAGTAGAAAAATTACCTTCTTATTTTTTTGGATTTAGTTTTTATGACGCAATGAGAGTAATATATTCAAAAAGTATTTCTAATTATTTTGAAAAAATAATGATTTCTAAAGTTGTAAATGAAATAAAACCAATATTATTAATTGGAATTTATCAAACTGAAAATGATTATAATGATAAAATTTATTTTTTAGATAATCATATTGAAATAAATGAAAATTCATTTGGAATTTTTATTTCTTATAATAGAAATCAATATGTTAAAAATGTTTTAAATTCTTTTAATAAGATAATTCCTTTAAGAAGAGTTAAAACAATTAAAAAAGAAATAAATAATTATATTAATAAAATAAATAATATTAAAAGAAGAAATGGAATTTTTATTACTGAAAATAAGGATAATAATAATAATATTAATTTAAGTAATACAATAAAAAATCATATTTTTAATAATGAAGAAAAAGAAAGTGGAAAAATTAAATTTTATAAAAGAAAAGAAAATATTTTAACAGGAGGGAAAAAATTTTCAATAAAATCAACATCAAATAATTTATTATTTATAAATAATTTTTATGATTTAGAATTAGATGAAATAATAGGAAAAATACAAACAAAAATTAAAAAAAATAAATTTACTTATAATGAAACAATTTGTGATAAAATTGATATAGAAAGTAGAATTTATGATTCTTCAAAAAATGAAACTTCTTCAATTTTTTCTAATCATATTATAATTTTTGGTTATCAAGAAAGTTTAAAAAATATAATAAAACATATAAAAAATTATTTTTCAAATAATGCAATTTGTATTTTTATAGATAAAAATGAAAAAGAAAAAATACAAAAAATAAAAGAAAAAATTTTAAAATTTTTTGAACAAGTATATTTAATATTTGGAGATATAACAAATCCAAAACATTTATTTAATTGTTCATTAAATAAATCTTTATTTTGTTTATTATTAATTTCTTCAATTAATGAATTAATCAATGATGATTTAAAAAATATTTTATGTTATAGAATAATACAAAAATATTTTCAAACCAAAACAATAATTGAAGTTTGGGATAATTCATCATTAAAATTTTTAGGATATACTCCTTTATATTCAATAAATGAATTTTTTCATCCTTTATTTATAAGTGGAAAAATATTTTTATTAGAGCATTTTGATAGATTATTACCAAAATATTATTTAAATGAGAAAAAAACAAAAGCTTGGATTGAATTTGTTAAATTAGGAAATAATAAAATAATAGAAAATAAAGCAATAAATTCAAATAATAATACTTATTTATTATCAATTGATATCCCTGAAATTTATATAGGAAAAGATTTTTTTAGTATGTTTAGTGATTTTATTTGTTTAGAAACTCCTATTTTAATTTTAGGTTTATATATATATGATACAGAAGAATATCAAATAAAAAAAAAGGGATTTGATAATATAATTGAACAAAATATTTCCACAAATGAAAGAATTTTTGGTAAATATAATTATAGAAAATTAAAATTTCAAGAAAAAAATTTATATTATATTAAAAAAATGATAGAAAGAAGTTATAATGGAAAATCAAATAGAAATTGTGTTGATATAACACAACCTTATCTTCCTGTTTTTATTACTAATCCTCCTCCTTGGTTTATTTTACCTAAAAAAACTAATATATTATTATTATATAATTTTGATGAGAATAAAAATAAAATTATTTTTGAATTTCAGAAAAATTTATTAGAAAAAATTCAAAGAAGACAAAAAAAATTTAGTACTGTTAATAAAAGATTAAATATTAGAAAAAGACAAAGTAGTGTTTTTAATGCAATTTATGGATTAAAGGAAAAAATGAAAGAAAAATTTATTAATGAATTTAGAGAAGTAACATAAAAATTTTTATATTTTAAAAATATATATATTATAATTTATAAATAATAGGTGTAAGTTAATCATAATTATAATTGATTTTATTATCAATTCTATTTTAATTATAATATATATTTCAATATATATATTTTAAGAACTTAAAAATTCAATTTTTATTCTTATTTTAAAATTATATTTAAAAATAATATTTTTTCATAAATTAGAAAATTATTTAAAAATTAAAATCATAAACAAATGAACACACCAATTAAAATTAATTTATATAAATTAGAATCACCTGAATCACAAAAATTTATTCCAATTGAATTAAATGATGATAGAATTAATGAAAATAAAAATATATTTTACACTCAAACAAATCCAATTGATTATTTTTCGTTTTCTAAAAATTTAAATTTTGATGATATTGAACCAATAATTAATAGTAAAGAAACAAATGAAAAAAATAATTTGTCCTTTTTTATGAGTAATTCACTTGATAATGATAATATTAGTCTAAAAGAATTATTATTATCACCTAAATCTAATAAAATAAAAAAAGGAAATTGTAAAATTGAAAATAATAATTTTATAAACAATAAAAAAAAATGCAAAACAGATATACAAAATAAACAAAAACTAATATTCTATAATAAAAAAAAATCTAAAAACAATTATAATTTTATTCATTCAATTAAATTAAGAAAAAGAAACAATTCAGAAAAAAATAAAATAAAAAATAAAAGTATAAAAAAAGAAAATAAAATTAAAAATTCAAGAAATAAAACAAATAATAATAATATAGAAAAAACTAAAGGAAAAATAATAAAGGCAAAATCATATAATACAAAAAGATATATTCCAACTATAAAAAATACTAATATTGAAATTAAAAATATACTAATCACAAAATTAAGAAATGATTATAATAAATCAGTGAATAGAAATAAAAATAAAAATCCTCTTCATGATATAATTGAAAAAATAAAAAAATATAATACAACAAATAATTCAAATAAAAAAACAAATTCAATAAAAAGAAAATTTATATTAAAAAAAGATAAAACAATTAAAAATTTTACTCCAATTTTAACAGAAAAAAAAGAAAATAATTTTTCATTCGAATTTAATGAGAAAACAATATTTAATACAATAAATAAAAAAACAAAAGGAAGATATTGTAAATTAGAAAAAAATAACTCAAATAGAATATTAAAGAATAAAATAAATTCTAAAATAAAAGAATATTCACATAGTTTATTAAAATCTAATAAAAAATTAATAACAAAAAATTCTTCAAGAAGTCATAGTAAAACAAGTTCAAATACAAATTCTACTCAAAATTCAAATTTTCTTCCTTCAAATAAAAGAAAAATAAAAATATTTGCTTTATCAATTTCTTCTAATAAAAAAGCAAAAAATAGTACAAATAATAGAAATTGTTTTTTAAATACTAAACAAAATTCATATTTTTATAATAATTCATTAGGGAGTAATAATTATGTGTATTCAAATAATATAAATTCTGATAATTTAAATAATAATGAAACTACTAATTTTAAACTAGAAAATTATAAAACAAAAAAAATAAATTCTTTAAAAATTCCAAAAGGAAATTTTATTGATAAAAAAATAAAAGCAATATCAATAAAAAATAAATAACTAATATATAGTTTTAAAATATAAAATTTTTTATTGAATTTTTTTATTTTTTTTAATTTATAAAATGGAAATTGAAGATGAAGGTTTTCATATAGAAAATTCTAAAAAAAATTATCCAGAATTAAAATTATGTATAGCATTATTTAATATATTTTTATTAATTGATGATATTTCTTTGCATTTTATTTCTATTAATTTCAAAATATATTTTTTTCAACTTTTTATTGCAGAAATAATTATATTTTATATTTGGTTAAATATAAGAAAACAATTTATTATACTTGAAAAAAAAAAAATATTATTTATAAATGGAATTTATATTTTTATATCAATAGTTATTTATCTTTTTCAAATACTAAAGAAACAATTTAATGATAGTAAAGTTGAATATTTTAATATTTCTCTTTTAACGCATTTAATTATTCATATTATATTTCCAATTGGTATTATAATTTTTTCTTATTTTTCTTTTGAAGTTAATAAAATTGAATACTTAAATATTTTTCAAAATGAATTAGAAAAAAAAAAAGAAAAAATAGACACTAATATTTAAATATAAAATTTTTAAAATTATAATTTATAAATTTTATATAAATTTTTTTTTATTTATAGATGATAACACCTTTAAGCAGCAGAAATATTAAGATTAAAAAACATTTAAAATTTAATTCATTAATTTCTGAACAAAAAAAAATCAACAATTTTATGAGTAATCCAAATTCAAAAAATAACTCTATTGAAAGTAATTCATTATTTGATAATTTAAATGAATCGCCTTTTAAGCAAAGATTAAAAAGATTTATTTCTTTTTCGAATAAAATAAATAAAAATAATTTTCCTAATATAAATTTATATTTATCAAAAGATAATAGTTTAACAAATATATCAAATGAAAAGAATAATAAGATTAAAATAATAACTAAACCAAAAAAATTATTAGTAATGGGAAAATATACTAAATTTGATTTAAAATTATTAAAAAAAAAACAAAATCTTCAAATTAATAATTTAAGTGGAATATTAAGTATAATACAAGAAAAAAAACCTATTTTTTTTCAGAATGAATTTTTACAAGAAAAAATTAATAATTTTTATAAAAATAAAAAAAAGAAATTGTTTGAAAAAAGAATTCAAAAATCAAAATCATTAGATAATTATTTAAAATTTTATTCATTAAATTCCACATTTAATAAAAATTAAATATTTAAATTTATTATTTATGAATAAAAAATTAATAAAAAAATGATAAATAAATAGATTTTATTTTTAATTATTAATAATAAATGTATATAAAAAATGTTTTGAATTATATTTTAAGTTTAATTAATTAATCATAGAAAAATTAAAAATATTATAAATCATACAAATTATATACTATTAACGGAAAATTTATGAATTTAATTTATAAAATCTTGAAATAAATATTATCATTATTATTTTTTTGTTGAAATTAAAAAAATTATATTTATATAATTTAATTTTTATTAATTATTTATATTTAACTAGAACCATTATCTTTTGGTTTAATATTATTTGTACTTATATTAATATTTGAATTATCATCATCACTTAATCCAATAATTTTATTTATATATAAAACATAATCATTATAAGAATCATTTTCATTAAATTTAAAAACACCTTTTCCTTTATTTTTTCTTATTCTACTTTCATTTGAATTAGAATTTTTTTCTTTAATTTCTTCAAAAATATATTGTTCATTATCATTTGTTTGTTTATTTGAACAACAACCAAATTTAAATAAATTACTTAAACCAAAAAAAGTCCATTTTTTCGATAAAGAAATATTAAATTTATGTTTTCCACATAGTAAATCAAAAGATTGATCAATTTTAATTTCATATTTATCTTTAATATATTTTAAAGTTCCAAATTTGCTATTTAAATCTTTAATAAATAATTTTCCATTCCTTTTAATAATATAACAATGTTTTCTTGATACTGAAATATCTTTTAATTTTACACCATTTGTTTGATTTCTTCCTAAATAAATTTCATTATCATCTTCTATGAAAAATATTAAATAACCTCTATGAAAAGTTTTTCTTTGAATATCATCAAATAAACTATAATCACAAACACAAAATTGATTAAATCTTGAAGTATCGATGTCAACTAAATAATATTTTTTATTTTTATATTCAATATATTTTGGATAAAGATATAAACAAATTTCACAATTAAAACTTTTCCAAGTATACAATTCATATTTATCATCTTTTTTTTTTTGAATTTTTGATTCAATACAAGTTTTTAAACATTTATAATGAATATATCCCATTGAACCACTACATTTACAAGGAGAAATTAAAGGATCATTTATATTACTATCATTTCTATAACAAATTCTGCAATAAAATTTATTTTCATTTTTTTCACTATTTAAATTATTATTTTTATAATCATTTTGCTCATTATTTGATAAATCACCTGAATTATTATAAATTATATTTGTTACATTATTACTATTATTAAAAGCAAATTGATTTGAGTTTGAATTATAATTATTTATTCCTGTGTTATTTGTATTATTTCTTTGAGAATTATTTAATATTATTTTATCAAATTTTAATCTTATTCTTCCAAATTTAAAAATATCTCCTTCATTTATTTCTGTTTCATCTTCTTTTGAAATATTTTTCCATATTCTTTCACAATTTTCTTTTTGAAATATTCTATTTATATTTTCACTATTTAATGGATTTATAAATTCAAAACCAGAATTTTCTTTATTAAATATTATTTCTGACATTATTTTTGTCTTTTTTGGATTTAATGATATTTTTTGCTGTAATTCTTTTATTGAATTAATTAATAAAATTTCATCTTCATTATTCTCATTCAAAGTTGAAATTAAATATGCTAATTTATTCTCATTTGATAAATAAAATGTTTTTGTTTTAATATCTTTTGCTTCAAAATCAAATAAATCATCTGTATCTTTTAACCATGAATTTGATATTATTGATAATGATACGTTAATTTCATTTTTATCCATTTAATTTATTTTTAATTTTAATTACTCAATTTGAAATTTATAAAATTAAATAATATGACATTTTATTTAATATTATTTTATAAAAATAATATTATATTTTATATTAAAATTTGTTATTATAAAAATATAGTTATATATAAATATTTAATCAATTGATTATTTTTTTATTTATAAATTCAACAATCAAAAATATTAAATTATAAAACTATATTTTATTTTTTGGAAATCATCATTTTTTTGAAATAACATCAAATTATTATTTATCAATTTAAAAATGACATATATTCAAAATATACTTTTTATTTTTATTTTTGAATTTTTTATGGTTTTTTTTTCTTATTAGAATTTTAATAATAATTAATTATTGTTTATAAATGTTATTTTTTTATTTTTTTGAATGACTTTGAAAATGCATTTAAGTTAGAGTTAATATTTTTCTTTTGCAAATTTTAAATTTACTATTTTTCTTATATTTTTTATTTTATTTTATATATTTTATTGTTTTTATATATTTATCAAGGGGAACATTTATATAAGAATGTTTGTATTTATATAAAAGTATTGATTTTATTTAATCAATAAAAGGGTCTAAAAATCATAATTCATTAAAAGAAAACTATTACTAAAATGATTGATTCAAAACTCAATAGGATTAATTAAATCCAATACTTCTTCAATATTTATATTAAAGTTAAAACTCCAAAGTTTTTGATTATATATTTTTTTAGTAAGTAGAATATTCCTTCTCTTAGTTTCTTTTAAAATATTTTCATCATCTTCTTTTTGAGCATTAATTAAATTTTTTATCCATTCAGTCTAATGAAAAATAAATATTTAATTTTTACATTTTCTTCTATAAATTTAAACAAATCAGTTTGAGAATATGTACTAATATTCATTTCAATATCATCCTGGTTTAAATTTTCTTTTTTGACTGTAGAGGTTTTTTCTTTATTTAAATTTTCTTTTATAGGAACTATAATTTAAAAAAAAAATAAAATATACATTTATAAAAATCAAATTCATTATTTTTCAAATAATTTATTTCATCATCATTTAAAGAAGATTCTATATTATCTAATTCTTTGAAACATTGGTTCATAATTTGTTTATATATACATTTACAAATATTTAATTTAGTTATATTTATAATTTTTTCATTTATAAATTCATTTTCTTTTATTAAATCAATAAATTTATAATTACATATTAAATTGAATTGATTAAAATTATTAATTGTTATTTGAATGAAGGAATCTTGTAATTTTTTATAATTATCAGAAATTGGAAAACTAGTTGAATTAATGTAAAAAACTGAATATTCATCACAAATTGAATCTAATAAAATTGAAGGTATATTTTCTAAGAATTGACTTATTTGAAAATCAGCATCAGAATTATCAAAATCATTTAGTTCACTTAAACTATGTAAATTATTAATTAAATCTTCATAATTACTATAAGAATTATCATTTGTTGAGGATAAAGAATTACGTAATATTTGATTAATTGAATTGTTAAATTGAATTTTATTATTTTCTAAATCAACTTTTCTTAATTCTTCTTTTAAGTAAATGTCATAAATATTTGAAGTTATTGCTATTATATTTTTATTTTGAGTTTCATCAGTTAAAGGATTTATGACTATTCTATTATATAATATTAACATTAATCTATATAAACTAAATTTAGGTTCAATTGATTCAGAACCGTTAAATAATTTTTCATAAATTAAATTAATTATAACATTTAAATTTTCAAGATTATTATTTATATATATTGACCCTTCCACAAATGATTTATATCTTTTAATAAAATTATCCAATAATAAAAAATCTGAATTTTTTGAATTTATTATTTCTAAATATGTAAACATACAAAAAAACGTTATACTGAAATAAAATGTTATTAATAAAGTTATTAATGGATTTCCTTCTTTATTTTTAATTCTTTTTTGAAATATTTCCTTAAAATATTCTGAAAAATTTTCTTCGAAATTATTACATTTATTATTCATTTGTTCATATGATAAATTTAAAAATTGAAATTTTTCATTTGGTAAATTATAAAATCTAATATGTTCTAAAATTTCCAGATCTTCATTATCAAGTTCAGTAAATAAATTATATTGAATTAAAGAATCAGAAAATAATAATTTTTCCTTTCTACATTTTAATTTAATATTTTCATCATAATTAGTTTTTAAAAGTTGTTGATAATAAAAATCAAATATATCTTGTTGTTCATATAAATAATCATATAAATATATTTGATGAGGAGAATTTAATTCATTTTCAACATATAAATTTTGTTTTCTTAAAGGAGGAATTGACCAATATTCTAAATAATAAAAAAAAATATTAAATACCTTTTAACACAGAAAATAATTGTTCAAATAATTTATTTGTATCTCTTTTAAATGAAGGAATTTTTCCAATATATAAATTATTATAAAGAAGTTTAATTTGATTTCCACATTTAAAAAAATTTCTCCATTTAAATCTTGAATTTAAAAATGTTCCATAATTCAATTCTTCATTTTTTCTTTGATTATTTTGATTATTATTTTCAATTAATGGATATATTATACTATATTCATCATATGAAGAAGTATAAATTTTTTTACTTATTTCATTGTATATTTTATCATTATTTTCTTTTATTTTTTTATTACTGGAAGTAAAATTTATAATATCATTTATGGAAAGGTATGTGAAAATTATATTTAAAAGGTTTTCGTTTGAAAAAACTTTCTCGATTTGAGGGTTCATATTAGTTTTTGTTTTATATTTATATTTTTTTGACTACATATTCTTTTGAGATAATATAGATTATTATTTATATGAAAAAATTGTTATAGAATAACTTATATTTAAAAATTTATTAAACATTATTACTATATTTATATTAGGTTAAGTCATATTTTTTTTTCATAAACATATTAAATAACAATTGAGAAAAGAATTTAATTTATAAAAATAAAAAATTAGAAATTAAATATCTTAAACTAAATGATTAATTATAATTATAATAAATATCTAATAATATTCAAAATTTTTTTGAAATAAAGGTTTCAATTTCCATTTTGAAAAAACTTGTATGATAAAATCTGAAATATTGAAAATATATTATATTCAATATTGAAAATTATTTATTAGTATAAATATTTTATTTAATAATTAATAAATTTTAATTTTTTTTTAATTATATAATTTTTTAAAATAGATATTAGATATTTTCTTTAAACTATATTTATTAAAATAAATATTAATAAATTTTTTATCTTTTATATTAACTTTTTTTATAATTATTTAATGCAATATAAAATAATTATAATACATTTTGTTTATTTAGAAAATTCCAATAATTTTTTATTTGTATTCCTCCTATTATAAATACTATAATTAATTGAATTATAGTAATATATTTATACCATTTAGTATAATTTATAGTATCTTGAGAACAAGAATATTCTAATTGCATTAAACTTTTTTGCTTACTTATTATATCTTCACTTAATAACCTAATATCAAAAGTTTGATTACTAATATAATTAAGATCTTGATATGAAATTAAGTTATTTAATTTAATATCTTCCATATTATCACTTATAATTTTCAAATTAGCAAAAACTTTTTCTTTTAATTGTTCTTTTATATTATAATTCTGTACTTCAAAACAAATTTTATATTGTCCTTCTTCAGAAATTAAAAAAGTTTTTTTTTGCTTTGCTAATTTAATATTTGTTTCATATACTTTCTTTTTATTTTCATCAGTGACTTTTATTGTAATATATTTTAAAAGTTCACTAACATCTTTTCTTGAATTTGTTATTAATTTCCATTTTAAAATTACTGAACTATCTTGATTAAATTCATCAATAAAACATTGTTTTATTCCAGGATTAATTTTAAATAATAATGAAGAATAAATTTGATTAAAAAAACTAAAAAAAAAAAAATTCAAAACTAAATTTCATTAAAATTTATTTTTTATATCATAAAAAAAATAAAAAATTTTCCAACTCAAAAAAAAATTAAAAAACTACTATTAATTAAAAGTTGATTTCCTTTGTTTTTTAAAAGAATAAGTCTCAGCATTTCTAATAGTTGATTTATCCATAAGAGATTTTTCATTATCTTTAAAATAAATATTATAATTACTATCAATTTGTAAAACAACTCTCAATTTCTGAGCAAGAGTATTCTTAATTTTTTCATATTTAAAATAATTAAACCACAATTCAATAATAGTTTCCCTTCCTCTAATAGATAAAACTGCTCCTAAAATATTAGGTTCATCTAATTGTTCTCCAATCATAGCAAAAATTAATTTTTCCCATTTAAAATTTATATCAATTGGACTATCTGTTTTTTTAAATCTAAGAAACCAACATGCACCATCAGGACAACTTTCCCATAATGGTTGATATCCTTTTTTAAATACTCCTATATCTGTGTTTCTTTCTATTTCATTTACTGGTTTTATATATGAGTAATATTGGAGAAATGATTCTAAAGTTGTAAATTCTGATATGTTTATTAAACGCTCTGTATATGGAATATTGTGATCTTTTTCTTTACGAGATGCATACCAAAAGTTCCATGATGAATTTAAAGGATGAGATTCTGAATCTTTTAATGTAGTTTTTTCTGATGTGTCTTCCATGTTAATTTTTTTTTTTGGAATATAAATTTTTTTTTTAATTATTTTTTTAATTTTTCTTTATTTTTTTTTGATTTTTTTTTTTTAATTTTTTATAAAGTTTTTATATAATTAATTAATAAATAATATAAATGAAAAAGAAACCGAATGACCCTAAAGGTAAAAATGATAAGAATAAAAAGGGAAAAAATGATGCAGAAGAGGAACCAGAAATTGATGATAGTGGTCCTCATATATTCCAAATATTATCAGAAGAAGTTAAAAAAAATTATATTCCAAAAGAAAAAGTAGAAAAAGCAAAATTATTAGATTACACTGTAGGAATACTTCATCCAGATATAATAACTCAATCAATACAATGTAGACAAATAATTGATAAAATTCAAAAAAATAATTTTGAAATATTTAATTTTCTTCATAAAAATTTAACAAAAGAAGAAGTAATGAATTTATATTTCAAACATACAAAACAAGATTATTTTCAAGATATTCTAAATCATATGTTATGTGGTCCAGTTGCCATATTAATTTTAATAAATAAAGAAGAATCATATTTAGATGAAAATGGAATAAAAACATTATATGATGGTCCAGTTCAAAGATGGAAAGAAATGATAGGAAATAAAGATCCAAATGTTGCAAGAAGTGATGATGAAAATGCATTAAGAGGAATTTATGGTGAAGATTTAATAAAAAATGGTTTTTGGGGTTCTGATAATAATTCAGATGCTTATAGAGAATTATCAATGTTTATGTTACCTTTACCTTCAGTTCCTCCTAAATATATTTTTGATGATAATTTATTTAATATTGAAACTATTATTAAATTCTTAAATCCTCCTAAACCAGATCATCCTGATGTAAGTGGTAGATTAGATTTAATATGTAAATATGGTCCTGTTGTTAATCATCATGTTCTTGATTTATGTATTTGTGTAAACTGTAGAAAAAAAGTAAAAGAAGAATTAAAAAAAAATAATGTTACTTTAAAAAAAGCTAAAGATAAAGTTTTAAGTGATGAATTTATTAAAAATCATAATGACTTATTTTGTGAAGAATGTCATGATCATTTTAATAAATGGAGTCATATTTATGGAGGAATTGAAGGAACTCATATTTTAACCAATCAAGAAATTGATATTATGATTTATGATATGAATTATAATGATTTATATGAAATTTTAGTTGCTGAAAAAGGAACTAGTGCAAAAACTATTATTACTAAATTTGATTTACATAATTATCCTGATAAAATAAATTATACTAAAGAACATGTTTTAAAATTAATTTCTTATTTAGATGTTGATTATTATGATAGATATGATTTTTCTGAATTACAAAATTTAATTTCTGAAGATAGAAGAATTAGATTAAATTATTGGATTAGTCAAATGATAAATAAACCAATTGAACAATTCCCTAATCCTAAATTAATTAACTTTGATGGCAGTGAAAAACAACTTAAAGATATTCAAAATCCTCATTCTAAGAACTTTACTTTATTAAGAAAAACACCAATTGAAGTTATTAATAAAGATAGAAATAAAGTTAAAAATACTGTTTTACAACATCCTATGATTTTAAAAGATAAATTAACTGATCATGAAATTAATATTAAAGTTGAGAAATTAAGTCAAAGGAATATATCACAAATTTTTGGTCCTGGAGATAAATTTCCAGCTGGAGCTAATTTCAAAGCTAATATGTTATTGTTGAGAAATTATCAATTAGAAGCTATTAAAAGTAAAGAAGATCAAAAAGCAATTAGAAAGGAAAAAGAAAGATTAGAACAATTAAAATATCAATAAATAATTTTAAAGTATATTTATAATATTTTATATGAGAAAATTTTTTTTTTTAATTATATTTTTTTATAATATTTAATTAATTATATATAATTGTTTGAATATTATAAAATATTTATTATCAAAAATTTTTAACGATTTATTTTTATAAATTCATATATATTATTACATTTTAATTTCATAGTTTGAATAATATAATAAACTAAATAATTTAAATAATCTTTATAAAAAATAAGTAAATAATTGCTTTTATAAGATTTATTTATTAAACTATCAAAAATAAAAAGTTGTAAACAAAAAAAATATTTTGGAAATTTAAATAAAAAACGATAACAAAAAATAAAATTTAATAATATAAAAAAACTAATAAAAAAGATATTTAGTATTAAAATTTGTTTTATATATAATAATTTATAAAAAATTAATTTAATAAAAATATTAACGCAATATATATTATAAAATATCTCCTACTCTTTATCTGTTGTTGAATTTTCAAAATTAAAATCATTATTATTAATCATTAAACCAAAAGGAATAAAATCTTCATATTCTAATTCATTGTCATTAATGTGATATTTTATCAGAAACTGAGATGTGTTCTTTGGAGAATATTTTATATTATAAATTACTTTTTTTTTTATTAAACTTTTTTTAAACAATATTTTTTTTTTATTATAAGATAATGAATTTATTTTGATTAAAGTTTTCATTATTAATTATTTTGTATCAATTTATTCTTTTTTATTTGTTTTAAAAAGTTAAAATATAAGATTATATAATTTTTTAATATTTCAAAAATTTCAATTTCGAAAATGATAATGAAAAAGAAAAATATGAGAAAAAAATATAAAATCTATATTTAATCATTTTTAAAGATGAAAAATTGTTTTTATTTGAATTTACAAATTAAATTAATATTATGAAATGAATAAATTTCTTTTTAAAATTTTTTAACAAAATAATTAATTTAATTAAATAATAAAATTATAATTATTTTTTCAAAAAAAGTTACTTTTTTACTTAAATATTTGAGAGATACATTAATTTAAAAAAATAATAATTTTATCAAAAAATATTTATTTAGAAGGTGTTTTTGCAACTTCCATATATGCTTTAGATTTTTCCTGTAAACTTTTTTCTAAATATTGTTTTTTTTCATTTTGTGTTTTCAATTCTTCAATCATTTGTTTTTTATTTGTATCCATTTTTTTAAGAAGTGATTCTTTATCACTTAAAACAAAAATTCTTCCACATCTATCATATATTCTACAACTTGGGTCTAAACTATTAATTTCTTTTTGTACAATTTCTTGTCTTTTAAGATTTATATTTAATGTATTACAATTTTTAGAAACTAATTGAAGTGAATAATCAATATTCATTATTTCTTTCCTTAAATCATATAATTCAAAAGCTTTTCCTGTTGCTTCATTTTTTTTATCTGACATATTAAATAAATTAAAATTATCTTTAAATAAAATAAAAATTTAAATAAATAATATATAATATAAAATAATAAATAATATTCTTAATTTTTTGATATTAAAATTTAAATATTTTTAATTTGATAATCTACAAACTTGAAATTGAGTATCATCTAAAGCAAAAGAAATAAAATCAGCTCCAGTAACAATACTTAAGCTAAAATCATATTGTTTATTTCCAACTGGACAAACAAAAACAAACCATTCACCTCGAATACTATTTTTAATATTTTTGATAGCATTATTTGACATTGGAGTTGCTTTCATAGTATAAGCCATACTACATCCTGAAATAATAGCATTATATTCATTTTGGTCAATACCTTGTCCTCTAGCAAAAATTTGAAGTTTTGGTTGTTGACCATATTGACCCATCATTCCAGGTTGTTGTTGTCCATATTGACCCATCATTCCTGGTTGTTGACCCATCATTCCTGGTTGTTGTTGTCCATATTGACCTGTCATTGGTTGTTGTTGACCATATTGACCTGTCATTGGTTGTTGTTGTCCATATTGACCTGTCATAGGTTGTTGTTGAGCATATTGACCTGTCATTGGTTGTTGTTGACCATATTGACCTGTCATTGAATTTTGAGGTTGAAGTTGTTGATTAAGCATTGGTTGATTTGGGTTCATTTTTATATATAATTTTTTTATAATTCTTTATTTATAATTATTTAAATTATATATATTTTAAGTAAAAAAATATTTTTTTTTAAATTAAATTTAATATATAATACTATTAATATCATGAATTATGAGAGATAAAATTAATATATATAAAAAATGATTTACAACTTATGAAAAAAATCCTTATTTTTAAATAAACTTTTAATTTTGTAGTTTATATTTCTATTATTAATTTATTTGTACCTAGTTTTTGATTTCCTCTTATTCCTCTTTGTTGTCCTCTTCTTAAAGGACCACTTTTATTTCCTGTTCTAAAAGTATTATTTCCTTTAAAAAGCCTATAAATCTTACACTAAATGCTCTTCCTCTAAATACTCTACCTCTTCTAAAATTATTTCTTTTTCTTCCTCTAAATACTCCTCTTCTTATTCTCCTTTCTTTTTCTCTTTCAGTTTTTCTATCATTCATAATTTTTTCTATTATTTTTTTTCTTTCATCTTCAGTTAATTTATCTTGAGTTCCTTCATTTTTTATTTTAAATTCATCTAATGAAAGTATTACTTCCATTTTAGGATATAATCTTTGATTAAATACTGTATTATTTGAATCAAAGGTTTGATAAGCTACTGATATAATTTTATATTGTTGGTATAAGTTGTATCAAAAAGTCTTCCGATTAAACCTACTACAGAAAATTTGAGTTCTCTTAAATTTTTTTCTTTCATTATTGCTGTTGAATAATGGATTATATTACGAAGTCTTGAATTCATACCTATATGAATATCGTTATCTGCTTTTTGTTTGGGCACTTCTTTTGTTGACAGAATCAAGTTGGGATATATTTAATAATTAAATTAATTTATTAATAATTAAAATAAAGTAACAATAAAAATCTTTTAAAACAAATCTTTATTACCATATTTTTTTTATATATATTTTCATATTGATTATAATTTTTATTATTAAATCATAATTATTAAAATTATGATTCTCATAAAGTTCATTTATATTATTTTTTCTTTTACAAGAATTAATAATTTAAAAAAATGGAGAATAAATTTTTTCTCTTATTATTATTTCCAATCAATATCTCTCAATCAATAATATTATTAATTAAATCTTTAACTTTATAATTATAACCTAATCTCTTAATAAGATTTTTTTCAAGTAAACAATTAATAAAAGAAATATAATATTCAGAATAATTATAATTTTCACCAATGAATAAGAACTTGTTTCCTTAAAATTTCATTTGTATGAAAATTCTTTTTTTAAAAAAATAACTTATTTCATTAGAATATAGAATTTTAAAAAATAATAAAAAAAATAATAATTCATAT
>JAJMZS010000460.1:0-34577 GCA_023807205.1 Isotricha prostoma | reverse complement strand
CCCAATCCCCAATCCCCAATCCCCAATCCCCAATCCCCAATCCCCATTATTTATTTTATATAATTTTAAGGAACCTATTATGTATATTAAATAATTTAGTATATGTATTTATCTTAATTAATTAAAAATTAAGATAATTTTTAAAAATTAATTTACAAAGGAGAAATAAAATTTAAAAACCAATTTTATAAAAATTTAAATAAATGAAAAAGAATAATAATAATTCATACCTAAATTATCAATAACTTTATAATAATTTTTTATTATTTAATATTTTAATTCAATCTTTTAATTAATAATAAAAAAAAGTTTTTATTAAATAAAATTTAAAGAAAGTGGGAAATAAAAATAAATTTTTTAAAATAAAGATAATAAAATAAATTTTATAAATAAATTTTTCCATTTTTTAAATATTTTAATAATTAAAAATTTAATAAAAATTTTTATTAAGTTTTTAAACTAAATTCTAATTTAATCATTTAAAACTAAAGCCGCACATTCTTTTCTTAATTCTTCTTCAGATACTTGAATTCTATTTTTTGTACCATCCAAATTATCAATTTGATTCACTTCTTCATCAGTTAAATTAAAATCAAAAATTTCAAAATTTTCTTTAATTTTTTCACTTCTAACAGATTTAGGAATAATAATAACTCCTTTTTGAATATGCCACCTTAAAACAATTTGATAAACACTTTTATTATATTTTTTACCTAAATCATTTAAAAGATTTTCTTTATCAAATTCAATCATTCCATGACCAATTGGTGCCCATGCTTCAATCTTAATATTATTTTTAAGGCATCTTTCTCTTAAATCTTTATTCATAAAATAAGGATGAGTTTCAATTTGATTTAAAACAGGTTTAACTTTAATTTTTCCTAAAAAATCTTCCAATTTATTATCTTCAAAATTAGAAATTCCAATATTTTTAACTTTACCACTTTCAAGTGCTTTTTCCATATCTTTATAAGCTCCTACATAATCATCAAAAGGAAAATGTAATAATAATAAATCAATGTAATCAGTATCTAATCTTTTTAACATTTTATCAATTGCTTCTAAACTTTTTCCTTCTCCATATTCAGTATACCATAATTTTGAAGTTAGAAAAATTTCATTTCTAGGAATTCCACTTTTTTTAATTGCTGAACCTACTCCTTTTTCATTTTGATATGCATGTGCTGTGTCTATGTGACGATATCCTATTTTTAATGCTTCTAATACACAATTTTCTGTTTTTTCATTTCCTTCAATACAATATACTCCATAACCTAATTGAGGTATTGTGTTCCCATTATTTAATGTTATTAATGGAACTTTTGATGTTGACATTTTTAATAAATAATTTTTTTTTATTTTATTTACTATTATATAAGATTCAATTTAAAAAAAAATAATTTATTTTTTTTAATAATTCTTTCGTGCATTATTTTTTTCATTGAAATTATTTTTTAATATTAATGATTATTTTTTTTGCCTTTTTCATTTTTTTACTAATTTTAGCTAATTTATTACTTTGTTAACCTAAATTAAATCAAAAATAATTTTCTAATATGAATTTTAAATCATCTTTTAAATTCAAATTATTTTTTTGAAAAAAAAAAAACTAGCATAACAACATGACACAAATAATAATATAAAAATCAATAAATAAAAAATATTTTCAATTAAAAAATGCAACAATCACCAGTTCAATCAATTCCATTTTCACCAGAAACAGCTCAAATGAATGCAAGTGCAATGGGACCAACATCAATTCAATCATTAGTAACATTAAAAGGTGTCCAAATAATAGCAACAACTCCATGTTGTCCTCCATGTGAATGTATGCGTAAGCGTCGTTATGCAATGGCTCCAATAACAGGAGATAAAACAATAGGAAAAGAAATGGCAATGGCAATAGATATGACAGGATGTTGTGATAAAAAGAAACATTCTTCAATTGCCACTGCACCATTGCTTTTAGAATTATCAGAAAATTCAAAAAAAGTTTATACAGGTGTTATCCCAGCACGTGATAAATGTTGTGCTTGTTTAGGTGGGTGTTGTCCTTCATTACTTCCTATGACTATTAATAATAATAGTAGTGTTAAAATTTCAATGATGACAAGAGAAGTTCCTTCTTGTAAATCACAAACTAGAACTTTATTCGATGCTAGTGGTACTCCTAGATATCAAATTAATCCTGGTTGTTGTAATTTTAATTGTTGTGTTTGTGGAAATTGTAGATGTTGTTGTTGTTGTGGATGTGAAGATGTTAAAAATGTTCCTATTATTGGTTTTCAAAGTGGAGATGATGGAGTACTTGTTAGAAGAATTAAATATTGTCCTCCTTGTGTTCTTCCTATTTATGAAGTTATCTTCCCTGCTGGTGCTTCTCAAGAATTAAGAGTTGCTATGGTTCTTGCAGCTTGTGAATTAGAATATTTTAATTTGATATAAAGTTGGTTTAGTTTAAAATTATTTTTTTATATTTTTATGAAATATTACAAATTTTTAGATCTTTTATTTTCATTAAATTGAGATTATTTTTATAATAATATTTATTTTTAAACGTTTTTTAATTTTTGTTTGTTCTTATATGCAATCTTATATTTTATATCAGTTGATTTATATATTTTTTGTTTATTATTGTTTTAATTATTTTTACCCGTTATTTTTTTATATATTATTCTATAATATATGCCTAATATACATATTGAAAAAAAACTATAATTTAATAAATGAAAATTTAAAATTAAATATTTATATTAAAATTAATGTAAAAATTAGTTCAAAATTTTGTCTACTCAAAAATATATTTTATTCATTATAAAAATTAAATTAATTAAATACTTTTAAGGATGGTACACTTGTAATGAGAGTAATTATAATAGAAATTTGTGAATAATAATATTTTATTCTTATATAAAGAATTTTTTGCATTTTTTTTTCTGTTTTATTATTTATTTTTTTTAATTTTTAAATTTACTTTGAAATTTATCTTATATTCATACTTTTGTGTCTTTTATTATTAATTATTTTAATTTCATTTCTTTCACTTTTTTAAATAATCCTTTTTTTATTTAATAAATAATTAAATTACTAACAAAAAATAATTTCAAAACTTTTTAAAAAATAATAAAATAATAGAATATCTTTTTAAAAATCAATAATTTTATATATAAAGACTTTCAGTAACAGTACCTTTCTTCTTATAAAGAACTTTTTCTTTTGCAGTTCTAAAATCTTGTTGACTGACTTTTTTTCTTCTATCTCTCAAAGCAAGTAACCCAGCTTCAGTAGCAATAGCTTTAATATCAGCTCCACTTAATTCATCTTTTGCCATAATAAACTCTTCTAAATTAACATCATCACTCATACTCATTTTCTGAGTATGAATTTGGAAAATTCTCCTTTTAGTATTACTATCAGGTAAAGGAAAATAAATTTTTCTATCAATACGTCCAGGTCTAATTAAAGCAGGATCAAGACTTTCAATTCTATTAGTAGCAAGAATAACTTTGACTTCACTACTAGTATCAAAACCATCAAGTTGATTAAGTAATTCAAGCATTGTTCTCTGTACTTCTCTTTTCCCTCCTGAACTAGTTTCAATACGTTTATGTCCAATAGCATCAACTTCATCAATAAATACAATACTAGGTGCATGTTCATCTGCTAATCTAAAAAGTTCTCTTACTAATTTAGGTCCTTCACCAGAATATTTTTGTACTAATTCACTACCAACAACTCTAAAGAAAGTAGCAGAAGTTTCATTAGCAACTGCTTTAGCTAATAAAGTTTTACCAGTACCAGGTTCACCATATAATATAACACCTTTAGGAGGTTTAATTCCAATTTCTTCATATAATTCAGGATGTGTTAAAGGTAATTCAACAGCTTCTTTAATTTCTCTAATTTGATTATCGAGACCACCAACATCACCATAAGTTTCAGTAGGTGCTTTATCTACTTTCATAACATTGAGTAGTGGATCAGCTTCATCTGCTAAAATACCTACAATATGATATGTTTGTTCTCTTAATAAAACTGTACATCCTAATTCTAATTGTTCTTTATCTACTATTGATAATATTTTTACATAATATTCACTTGAGTTTATTGAAACTATTGCAGCATCTTCTGCTACTATTTCTTCTAATGTTCCTATTGTTATTGGAGAACCACGAAGAGTGTCTAACATATTTTTTTCTTTTTCTTTATTCTCGTCTTCTTCTTTATTTTCTTTTTGATTGTTTATGTATTCTTCTTCCATTAATAGATAATCTTTTATTCTTTCGTATTTTCTCATTCTTAGTAAACATTTTGTATTTGGAGTTACTGTTGGGAGTTTTGATGCTACTTCAACACCCTTCTTCTTTTTTTTCTTTTTACCTAAATTTAATAAGGATGGTTCTGGTTTTTTGAATTGTTTTTTATCATCTTTTTTCTTTTGGGGTTTTTGAGCCCCTTTTTCCATGTTACCCATTTTTTTTATTTAATTTTTTTTATTGGAGAAGATAATTAAATATTATTTTTATTCAATTTTTTTTTTTTTGAATTTTTGAAATATTTATTAAATTATAAACTTTATAAAAAATGTTAAAATAAAAAAAAAAAAATTTTTTGATAATTTTACTTTATAATATAAATAAGTATTATATTAATATAACTATTTAATTTACATAATACCACTCTAATCTACCATTTTGTGGTTCATAAGACACAAATTCCCCATTTTTTTCTGTTATTCTTTCTCTAAATTGTTTAAGAATATTTTCATCATAATTCTCAAATTTCAAATTATATAAAATGCATTTTTTTTTAACATTTAAATTTTTCTTAATTTCAATTTCATTTTTTTCGATAATATATTCATTATCAAGATTAGCACCTAATAAATTAATTTTTTCTAAAAATTGAATTTCTCCATTTTCATTATAAATTTTAAAATTTTCAATATTTCTCAATTCATCTTCACTCATTCTACATAAATTAATATATTCTGGAAATGTATAATATCCATTTTTACTTAATTTTGGAATTAATTCAATTGGAGCTATTTTCTTTTTCTTAATTAATATTTCACCATTTTCTTTCTCTTTATAAATTATTATTGCTTCAATATTTTCTGTTAAATTATATAAATTTAATTGTTTATCATCAGATAAAAATGTTCCTGGGATTAAAATGGAAATATTTTCTATTTTTTGTTCTGAAAAATTTTCATTAATGATATTTTGTAATTTTGCTTGAATTTGATTTTTTAAAACTATTACTTTGTTAATTATATTTATTTCATCAAGATTTATTATACATTTTTCATCATTAGGTAAATTGATTTTTACTTTAAATGATATAATATTTCTCTTTTTATTTTCTTGTTTAAAAATTAAATTATTATTATTTTGATTTTCTTTATTTGAATTTTTGTGTTTTTGATTTAAAACTCTATAATTTGTAAAATTATAATTTTCATTATTTGATTTTTTAGTTGTTGTTAAATATTTATTTTCAATTTCATTTTTTGATAATTGACTAAATGAAGAATTTAAAGAATTACTTCTAGATAATAAATTATTTTTATTATTTAAATATCTTTTTTTTGTAGTATTATTATATAAATTTGAATATTTTTTATGATAATATTCTACATTTTTTATTGGTTTTTTAATATATGATGTATTAATATTATTATGGCATTTTTTTTGTAAATATTTTCCAAAATAATAATTATCTTTATCTTTATTTGAATATTTTTCATACATTTCTTGAATAAAACAATTAATATCTTTTCTTTTTAAAATTGCATTTTCAACTGATTCTGATATATTTAAACATTCATTATCTTGAAAAGAAATTATTTGAAAAGGAATATCAAATGAATTATTTAAATAATTTTGATTATTTAATGAATCATTTTTATTTATCTCTTGAGTAGAAATATAATTTAATGAATTATGATTAAAAAGAGGATGATTATTATTACATATATTTTGAGTATTATTTATTGGATTGTTATTTGTAGATTTATTGTTATTTGTATTTGAGTCAAAAAATTTAGGAGCAATATTATTTGAATTGAAATTATTATTATTATTATTTGGTAAAAATGAATTTAAATTACTATTATTATTATTTTGAGTATTAAAAATATTATTATTATAATTAAATGTTTTGAATGAATTATTATTTTGATTGAACATTTGAGTATTGTTTTGTTGAGGTGGATTAATAAATGCATTATTTTTGTTCATAAAATTATTTGATTGATTTATTATAATTTGTTTATCATTTTCAAATTCATTTATATCAATATCATCCTTAAAATTAGATGTTTCATTATTTAAAAATATATTTTTACCAAAAATAGACTTTGAATTATTATAAGAATCATTAAAAGTTAATCCATAATTTGTTCTATCTACTACTTTATATAATTCATTTTTTTTTGTTTTTTTATATTCAATATCTGCTAATCTATATTCTTCAAAACTTCCTTTTTTAAAATTATCAACAGTAAAAGAAATTAATAAACTTTTTTCATTTTTACCTTTATTGATTTCGTTTATTTCTTTACTTTTATAAACCCAATTGATTGTGTTTTCATATTCATTTTTTGATGAAAATATTGAATTTTGATTATTTAAGATATTATTTGGTTGGAAAATAGAATTATAACTATTATCATTTTTATTATTTTTATTAAAGATTGAGAAATTTGTTGAAATATTATTTCCAAAAATATTTTTATTTAAATCATTTTCTTTCAAATTAAAAGTAAAAGAATTATTATTATTCTGAGAATTAATTTGATTGTTTTTGATTAATTGATTGCTTTTTTGAAAAAATGAATTATTATTGTTAAATAATGTTTTATTTTTATTATTATTAAAAACATTTTGAAAATTTGATGAAAAAATTCCTTTATCAGAATTATTATTCCCGTTATTACTTTTGAAAATATTATTAAATAAAGAGTTCGACATTTTAAATTATATTATTTATTAATTCATACCTATATATATTATTTTAATCTATATTTAACATTTATTATTATTAAATAAATGAAAGATATTTTGTTGATTATTTTAATATTATAGTCATTTTAAAGTTAAATAAAGAATTTTTGATATTTAAATGTTTTTTTAATATAGAAAAATATTCTAATTATAAATTATATAAAATAGAATTCATAATTTAAATTTATTTTTTATATTAATCTTAATAGAAATTATTAGTTTAATATTTTATTTATTTTTTTATAAATTTAAATATTCAAATTAAAAATTAAAATTAAAATATGAATTGAACTTATACATTTTATTGAATAAAAATTAAAATTATAATAAATATAATCAAATAATTAATTATTTTTTAAAAGAAATACAGATTTTATATAAATTATTCATTATTATCTTTAAATATCTAAAGCATTTTTTATTCAAATATTCACAAAATAAAAAAGATAAATCATTAATGATAAAACTTATTATTTTTATAGATTTAATCATATATTTTTTAACATTAATATAGATTATGACAATTTTTTATTAATTTTAGAATTAAAACAGAATTCCGAAATATAAACTTTCCAAATATATAAAAAGTATAATTTAATTAAAAAAAATAAAAGTAATATGAATAAAGGAAAAATTAATGAAATCCTAAATACTTTAAATGTTTTTTTGTAATATTTGTATTAAAAATTCATATTTCTTTATAATTTTTATCCAATTTCATTTATTCAAAAATAATTAATTGGGATTAATGTATAATTAAATAATTATATCAAAGAGATTGAAGTATCTATAAAATATATAATATTAATTTTATATAATAAATCATGGAAGAATTAGATAAAAATGAAAACCTTTTAGATAAAAATGAAAAACTAAATGAGAATGAAATAGAAAAAATGGAAATAGATTATCCAAAAGAAGTAAAAGAATATGGATTTATAGATAAAGATCCATATACTTCATCAAATTTTATTTCTGGTTTATTATATTATTGGGCATATAAAATAATAAAATTATCCCATTATATAACATTAAAATCAGAATATTTAGGACAATTAAAAGGTGATTATACAAGTAAAAATTATCTTTCTTCATTAAAAGAAATATGGGAAAATAAAGGATATAAATATAAAAAAAGTATGGCATTATTAAAAACAGGTTTTCGTTCAAATATTAAATATATTATTATAATTTTATTTTTAAGTATTATTAGAAGTATTCTTAGTGTTACACAAGTTACTATTTTTAGAGAATTTATGACAAAATTTTCATCAGATAATACAGAAATAAAAGAAAAATCATTATTTAGTAAATTTTCACATATAGAAGTTGGTTTAATGTATTTAATAATTAAATTTTTAGAAATTTTTCTTCAAAGAAAATGTTTTGAAAATCAAATGTTTTTAGGATATAAATCTGGAACTGAAATAAGTTGTTTAATTTATGAAAAATTATTAAATGTTTCTCCATCAAGTATGAAAAAAAAAGCAACAACAGGAGAAATAACAAATTTTATTCAAGTTGATTCAAATAAATTAACATTCTTAATGTTATTATCACCTGATGTTTTAACAATGCCAATTTTAATAATAGCATATTCATATATGTTATTTAAATTTATGGGAATTGCATTTCTTTATGGAATTTTATCAACAATATGTTTTTCAATATTTACTGCTTTTTTCTTCCAAACAATAAATTCAATTATGAAAAAATTATCAACATTAAAAGATACAAGAATGAGAATAATAACAGAAACATTTAACAATATAAAAATATTAAAATTATATTCTTGGGAAGATCAATTTAAAAATAGAATAAATGAAGCAAGAGATAATGAAATAAATATAATGAAAAATATGAATAAATTATTTAATATTGCACAAGGAATTGGTTATTTAAGTCCAGTCGCAACTTCTGCAGTTTGTATTGGATCATATCAATTTATTAATAAAAAAATGAAAATTGAAGATATTTTTACTTGTTTAAATATTTTAGCTTCTCTTCAAATGCCACTTACTATGATTCCAATTATTTTTAATTTATTCCTTCAAACTGTTGTTAGTATGGGAAGAATAGAAAAATTTTTATCACAAGATGAAATTAATCCTAAGAATGTAATAAAAGATTCAAAAGAATTAAATGATAATAATATTGCAATTAAAATTGAAAATGGTTTTTATTCATGGGGAATTGAATATGAAGATGTTAATATTACAGAAAAAGAAAATTTAAAATTATTAAAGAAAGAAAGTAAAATAACTTTTGGTAAAAAGAAATCATTTAAAAAGAAATTATCTCAAATAATAAATTTAGATCAACCAGAAGAAATATTAAAAAATTTAAATTTTGAAATAAAAAAAGGTGAATTTATAATAATAATTGGAGAAGTTGGAAGTGGAAAATCATCATTACTTCAAGCAATATTAAATAATATGATACCAACTAAAAAAGATTCAAAAATTTATATTAATGGTTCAATTTCTTATGTTCGTCAAATTCCTTGGATTCAAAATGCAACAGTTAGAAATAATATATTATTCTTTCAAAAGAAAGATGATTCAAAATATAAAAAAATTATAGATATAACTGAATTAAAATCAGATTTAGAAATTTTAAGTGGAGGTGATTTAACTGAAATAGGAGAAAAAGGAGTTAATTTAAGTGGAGGACAAAAAGCAAGAATTGCTTTAGCAAGAGCACTTTATTCTGATAAAGATATTTATTTTTTAGATGATCCAATTAGTGCACTTGATGCAAATGTTGGAATGAAAATAATGAAAAATTGTATTATTAATTATTTAAAAGGAAAAACTAGAATTTTAGTAACTCATGCTTTACAATATGTTCCTTTTGCTGATAGGATTATTTATATGAAAGATGGAGAAATTAATTGGATTGGAAATTATGAAGATATTAAAAAAGAATATTTTTATAAAGATTTTTATGAGAAATCAAAAAATCCTTTTCAAAAGAAAAATTCAGGATTACAAAGAAAAGAATTTTTAGAAGAAGAAGATGAAACAGATGATGAAGAAATTGAAAATAAAAATAATGAAATAAAGAGAATAACTCAAGAAGAAGAATTAAAAGCAGATGAAGTTAAACCAGAAGTATATAAAAAATATATAATATACATAGGAGGTTTTATAATAATAATATTATATATTTTATTTTTATTAACAATAAATGGTTTAAAAGGAGGAAGTGATATTTGGTTAGGTTATTGGTCAGAACATCAAAGTGAAAATTCAAATATGAAATATTTTATTATTTATTGTTCTTTTGGAATTTTAGGGGGTCTTTTTAATTATTTTAATGCAATTTTAACATCAAATGCATCAATTCATTTAAGTGGAATTATTCATAAAGAAATGATTGAAAGTTTAATTAAAGCACCAATTTGTACTTTTCATGAAACAATTCCAAAAGGTCAAATTTTTAATAGATTAAGTAAAGATATTAATGAAGTTGATAATAATATTATGAGATCTTTAACTGATTTATTTTCATGTTTAATTTCTTTTATTTCTGCAATATTAATTTGTTCTATTTATCAACCTTTATGTTTAATATTTTTACCTATTTTAATTATTTCTGGATATAAATTAAGTAAATTTTATTTAAATTGTTCAAGACAATTAACAAGAATGGAAAGTGCAGTAAGATCACCAATGTTAAATTTACTTAATGAAACTATTCCAGGTGCTTTAACAATTAGAGCTTATGATTTTGAAAATCAATATTTAAATAAATATCTTGAAAGATCTGATGATAATTTAAAAATTAAAATTATTATTTATGGAACTTCACAATGGTTTGATTTAATGCTTGATTTAATGAGTTTTTCTTTTCTTATTTTCTTATTATGTTTCACATTTTTATTTAAAGATAATTTTTCACCAAAAATAATTGGTTTATTATTAACTTATAGTATTAATTTACAAAATAATTTAATAAGAGGAATTCGTCAAATATCAAAATTAGAAAATTCAATGATTAGTTTTGAAAGATGTTTAAATTATACAAAAATTCCAAGTGAAAAGCCAAAAATAAAAAAAGAAGATAAACAATTAGAAAATTGGCCTCAAAATGGTAAAATTCAATTTATAGATTATTCAGTTAAATATAGACCAGATACAGATATTGTTTTATCTGATTTAAATTTTACAATAGAATCAGGTAATAAAGTAGGAATTGTAGGAAGAACAGGTTCAGGTAAAAGTACAATAACATTATGTTTATTTAGAATATTAGAAGCTTTAAAGGGAAAAATATTAATTGATGATATTGATATTTCAACAATTGGTTTAGATAAATTAAGAAGAAGTTTAACAATAATTCCACAAGATCCTGCATTAATTGAAGGCACTTTAAGATATAATATTGATCCATTAAATAATTATACTGATGAAAATATTATTAATGTTATTAAAAAAATTGGTTTTGGAAATATTATTGAAAGAAATAAAGATGGACTTAAACAAGAAATTTCAGAAGGTGGTACTAATTTAAGTGTTGGGGAAAAACAATTAATTTGTATTACAAGAGCAATTTTAAGAAAAAGTAAAATTATTATTATGGATGAAGCAACTGCAAGTATTGATTATGAAACTGAAGAAATTATACAAAAGTCAATTGATGAATTACTTAAAGGAAGTACTATATTGACTATTGCACATAGAATTAAAACTATTATTAAATATGATAAAATATTATGTTTAAATCAAGGAAAAATTGAAGATTTTGATTCTCCTGATAATTTACTTAAGAAAAAAAATGGTATTTTTTATGAATTATATACTAATTCTAATATATAAAAAATAAATAAAAATTTAATGTTTAATTTTTTTTAAAATTTAAAAGTAGATTTCTCTAATTGACTACTCTTAATAATTAAAAAAATTTTTATTTTTATGTATTTAACTAAAGAAATCATCTCCATAAATTATAACTTTATTTTTATTATAAACTTGTGGTGTTGATTCATATAAAACTTGTAAGGTTTTAAAAGACAATGTATATATTGTCATAATAAATCCAAAATTAAATTCACGGAAAACTTTAATTAATCTAACACAATAATCTATATATTTGTTTATTTTATCTTCATAGTTAAAGTTAACAAGATAATTAATAAAATTTTTAGCAGCTTCTTTAAGTTGTTTTATAAATTCAACTTCATCAATATTTCTGAAAAAATTTTTGATTGTAGTCAAGAATTTATCAATTTTTTGTAAAATCAATTTAGTGTCAATTTTTTCAGATTCTTTTTTTGATAATTCTATTAATTTATCAAGATATTCAATTAAATAATTATAATTTTTTTCACTAATATATTCTTTCAATATTGGAATATATTCTTTTATTTGTTTATAAATTAATTCTAAATTTTCTTTTTTAATTTTAGCTACATATTTATCTAAAACAAATTTTATTATTTTTGTTATTTGATTAAAATCAAAATTGTCTATATATTGTTTAACCATTTTATATTTTTCAGAAATTACAGCTAATACTTCCTCCTTTTCTAACTCTTTTGGAATTTCCTCCAATCTTTTTTTGTTTTCTTTGAATATGTCAGGAATTTTTTTTTTCAATTCATTCATTTCTATTTCCATTTTCATTATTCCTTTTTGCATTTCAATTTTCATTTGTTCCAATTGTTTTCTAAATTTTTCTTCGTTAAATGCATTAATTAATGAATCAAATCCTCTAATAATATTTTGTAATACTTCATTTATATTAATTCTATTTAATTCATAAATGTATTCTGCATATACCTTAAAAAGTTCTTCTTCAGCCTTATAAAGTCTCATTCTCATAATTTCTTTTCTTATTTCTACAACAAATTTTTCAATATTTGGTTGAAAATAAATTGTAGCTAAAAAAGCTCTCCAATTATCAATAATATCAAGGAAATAATCAATTATGAAATCAGGATTAAAATCATTAAAAAAAGTTTTATATTTTTCAAAAAATAATATAAACTTTTCTTTGAGTTCATTAAATGTAAATTTTGATAAATAGTTTTTTATTTCTTGAATTATTTGAATTGTTTTTATGAATAATTGTTCATAATTCTTAGATTCAAAATAATTGACTGTTTTATCACAATATTTTAAATATAAATCAATTGCTTTTTCAAAATATTCTTTTAAGAAATCAACTATTTGATTTAATTCAATATCTGCAGTTCTTCTAAGATTAATTTTAGTTTCGATAATTTCATTACTTGAAACTAATGCTATAAGTAATAATGCAATTAAACTTTTCATTTTTTTGATTATAATTAAAAAAGATTGCAATTAAATATTAATTTTTTATTGAAGTTTAATTATTTTTTATATTTTTTATTTTAATTAATTCAAAAATATTAATAAAAAAATGTTTTTCAAAAAATGTTAAAATATGAGTTTTTTTTTAAATTTCTACTCATAATAATTTTTTGGATTATTTAAAACTATTTAATTTGAATCAAAGTTTTTCAATACATATGAAATTATTTTCATAGCGATTTTACCATAATTCAAAACAATGGTAACAATTCTTCTAGCATATCTTGTATTTATATCAATAACATAATGGGCATCATATTCTTTTATAATATTAACTACCTCCATAACATTTTTATTAAATTCAAGTTGTAATTTTTCAAAAGAATCTATAGTTTTAAGATATTTTACAGCCCAATTTAAAATCTCAGTAAGTTTATTATATATTTTTCTAGCATTTTGGTCTTCAAAAAATTTCATATTTAAAATTGTTTCAATTACATCATATATTTTTAAAAGAAATTCATCTAAAAGATATTCACTTTTATTTTCAACAACAATTTTTTTAATTAATTGTTTTATTTCTTTTATTGCTTTTGATTTTAAAGTATTATCAATTGTTGAAAAGAAAAATTTTAAAACAGAAATAACTTTTTCACCTTCAATTTCTTTAAGAATTGGTAATGTTTTATTAAATAATTCTGATAAGAATCTATCAATTCCAGAAATATCTTTTAAAAAATTTTCACTATTTATGTAAACTTTAAATGATTCAATCTCACTTTTTATATTATTATTAATCTCAGAAATTGAACGACGACATTCTGTTTTAGCAAAAAATGGGATTGCATAATTTTCTGCTATCATTCTTATTTTTGATCTTTCATCTCTCTCTTTATAATGTTTTATTTTATAATCATAATGTGTTTTTATATCATCCACCATATATGATACATTTATATTATTTAATTTATTTAATTTATTATTCAATTCTTTTCTTATTTCTTCTACATCCCATTCTTTAATGCTTTTTTTAATCCCTTCAATAATTTTCTCAATTTGAGGATTAAATTTTGTATCATTTACAAATTGTGTAAAATTGGTTATTACTTCAGAAACTATAAATTCAGTAATATTAGTATAATTGTATTCTTTAATATTATTTAAGAAATTTGTTAAATAATTTCCTAATGCTGTGATAAAATTGTTATATGATTTTTGCTGTAATATATTAATAAAATAAGGATATGCTTTTGTATTTAATATTGTATATAATTCATCATTTATTTTTTTTTGAAAAAAGTCCATAATATTACTTGTAATATTATTTACTATATTAATAATATCTTCAGCATATATTTTTAATTGATTTGGTAAATTTTGACCTGATTGTTGAAGATTTATATCTAGAAATTTTTCATTATTTATATTATTTTCTAAGAATATTTTATTTGAAACAAATACAATAAGTATTAATGAAATAATTTTTTTCATTTTTATTGATTTATAAATAAAAGATTGCAATTAAATATTAATTTAATTGAAGTTTAATTAATTTTTGATTTAATTATTTAATTATTATTAAAATAATTTAAATAAAAAAAAAAAAAATTAAAATATTTTTTTATATACATTGGCATACAATTTAATTTAATATAAATAAATAAGATAATATATAAATGTAAAAAATTTAAGATAAAAAAATATAAAATTTTATTATCATCATTTTTATCATCAACAATTTCAAGTGAAATTATTTATCACAATATTTATTATTAATGATATTTAATAAATTTTTTTTATTTCTTTTTCTTCTTCTATTTTTTTATCATAAATAATTTTTTTTGATTTTTTATTTTTACATCTTTTAATTTATTTTATTTTTTTTATTTAATATATTTTTTTGTCTTGAATCTCATAAGAATAATAGTTCAATTTTTAAATAAAATTTTAAAATTGAAATTTAAATTTTTTTATTGTTTTAATATTAGATTTACTTTTTGATTTTGATTAATTTATTTTAATAAATAATAATCTTTTATATTTTTTTATGTTTTATTATTTTCATTTATTTGTATATCTTCAATTGAATGATATTCTTTTTCTCTACATTAAAATTAATTTATAATCTTTTAAATTATATATTTCTTTTATTACTTTCTTATTCAAATTTATTAAATTTTTTACTAATTCTTCTACAGTTGATTTGTGAAGTTGTTATACTTTAAAGTTGTTTATGTTGAATCACTAAAAACCACATTACATAATAATGAAAGTTCCAAAGTTCCATTACTTTTTTTATTAATTCTATTTTCTTTTATAATATTTAATTTGAGGTTTAATTTATTTTCTATTTTGTTATTTCTATCTTTCTTTTTCCCATATTTTTATGTTCTATTATTTTTCCTTTATATTTTTTTATCAACTTCTCATATATTGTGCTTTAAAATTTATTAAAATATAATTAAAAAATAAATAAAATTTATCAAATTTAAAAATAGTTATTTATTGTATTATAAATTATTTTAAATTATAATTTATTATAATTATTAACTTATAATATTGTATAAATACAAAATAGAGTATTATAATATTATATTTAATATTATTTTCAATTTTCAATTAAAATAAAATAAAAAATTCATTTGAATAAAAATTACATTTTATTCATAATAAAACAATCAACAAAAAAATAAAATTTTAAAAAAAAAAAAATTTAATTAAGCATTAAAAAAACCAAAAATTTAAAAAATAAATAAAAAAAATCCCAAAAAAACAAAAACTTAAAAAAAAAAAAACAAAAAAAAAACCTATTTTCTTTTCTTTTTCCCTTTTTTTTCATCTTCTTCTTCCTTATGTCTCCTAGCATGTTCCTTATCAGATTTAATAGCATCTTTTTCCAATTCTTCCCAACTCATTCCTTTTTCACTAAGTGCACTTTCTCCTTCATCTTCTCCTTCACTTTCACTTTCATCTTCCATATTTTCTTCACTATATTCACTTTCACTTTCTTCATATTGTTCATCCCCAACTTCATAATCAGAATCAATATTTTTTTCATCAGAAGACGAATTAGATTCATCATTTTCTTGAATAAAATTCCATCCACCTTCTTTTAAAAAAGATTGAGGATTACTTTTAATATTTTGTATAATTTCAACCCATCTCATATTATAAAGTCCTTCACCATATAAAATATCATTCTCATCTAACCATGATTTTAACATATCTAAATTTTCCATTGGAATTGTTGTAATTCTATGAAAAGGTTTATTTAAGTCTTTAAATATAAAAGCCATATCAAAATTTTTTAAACTTTGAGAAACTCTTTCAAAATAAACAATTTCTACTTCTGATAATGTTAATACAAAAAATGGTAATTCTACTAATGATACTAAACAATATTTTGTTGGAAGTAATGTAACATTTGATCTGTTTGGTACTCCTGTAAATTCCATTTCTCGAAATGGAATATCAAATTCTAAAACTTTCATATCTTGAATATTATTTGTAAATTTGAAAAATTCATTATTTATTTTTTTCCTCATTTGTTGTTCTCTTAATTCAATTTCATATTCTTCATAATCATTTAATTTTCTTCTATTATCTAAATCATCTGCTTGACTTCCTGCTTCTTTATAAAATTGAACATGAAATGTTTTTTTTTTACCAATTATAATTGGATTTTTTAAATAAAAATGTATTAAAGCTATTAATTCATTTTTACATGGTTGTAAAAATGCATGTTTTATATTTTTATAAATTATTTCTACTTTTTCTCCTTTATTTGATACAAATCTAAGTCCATTTGTATGTGCTTCTAATACACCAATTGTTTTTTTTCCTGTTCCTGTTATTGTTGGTCTTATTGAAACATCATTTAAAACAATTCTCTTTGATTTATTTATTATTAAATGATCTTGAGCAACTAAATCACTTTTTTCTTTATTTTCTTGTAATTTTGCTTTATAATTTTTTGATAATTCTCTTATTTGAAGTAATAAATTTTGTATTACTGGACCAAATTTACTTTTATAACTTAATTCTCTTACAAATATTGGATTTTTTCCTTTTATTTCACCAAAATCTACATTTCCTCCTGGAACTATGAAATTTATTCTTAATACTGTATATTGATTATCTTCTGTTTTTGATGAATTTTTTATTAAAGATACATGAAATGGAACCATTTTTTTAAATATTGGGAAAAATATTGTATAATTTTTCTTATCAATGTATATTGTTCCTTGTTTTAATTCAGATGGAAATTGATTTATATTATCATAACTTTTAACATGAGAATAATTTACTTTAGTTTCTTCTATTTCTTTTCTTAAATCTGCTGAATGATTTATTAATTTATTTCTAAATTCTTCATTTTTTCTTTTTAATAATTCTTTTTGATGTTCTTTTCTTTTTTCTAAAATTAACATTCTTTTATCTGTTTTCATTCCCATATGACGAGTAACAATTCTATCACCATAATTTATATTATTATCATCATTTTCTGTTTTTATTTTATTTTCATCTTCAGAATTTTCAATATTATAATAAATATCTGATAATTCTTTCGAAACATCTTCAGTAAAATTTTCTTTATCATTATCATCTTTTATTACAATAGTATCAGCAATTTGAAGAGTATAAGTTTTTTCTGATGATTCTTTCTTTAAATTTTCAAAAGATAAAATAATATTTAAAGTATTTCCTTTTTGAAATATTTCATCATTATTTTCAGTAATTAATAATTTTGAATTAGTATATTCAAGTCCAATTCCATTACCAAAAGATTTAGGAATATGACTTTCTAATTCATTATCTCTAGAAATAATTTCTTGTTTAATTTCTTTATAAACATCAGAAATTTTTTTTCCAATTTGAATAACACTTATTAATTTATTAAAACATTCTTGTAAAATTTTATATCTAGTTTGTTCTAATTTATTAGCTTCAATCATAAAAGTTCTAATAATATTTGCATTATAATCTTTATATCTTGTATTCGCTTTACAAATTATAATATCAGAAGATAAATAATTATTATCACTTTCAGCCATTGGATTTAAATCATATTTTCCTCCACTTTGAATAGTTGGTTTTGTTGTAATTTCTAAACTTTCTAATTTAATTTGATTTAATTTATATTTATCTGTAAATCTTTTTTGAAAACCTTCTTTTTCAACAATTTTTTTAATATCATTTGATATTTCTTCATGTCTAACTCTTTTCTCATCATCAATTAAAGTTTCAAATTTTTGATTTGTATATTGTAAAACCATAGAAGCAAATTTACTTGCAGTTTTTATATTTTCAATTTCTTCATTATCTTTAATCTCAAATATTTCATCTACAATATCAGGAGTGTCTATTATTTCTATTGATTTTTTTCCAAGAAGACATTTTTCAAATTCTGGAACTAAAGTACCAATTCCTCTTTCAGATTTAATCATTCCAATATTTACTTTATCTTTATCACAATCTGTTATTATATTTTCTAATATTTTATTTATTGTCTTTTCATTATCTCCTGATGGATTTCTTAAAAAAACTTTTACTTCTGGACACATTATTTTATCTGGTCTTTTAATATTTTCTAATAATATTTTCTTTTTCGAAGCTACAAAAAAAATTATTTCTTTTGGAGTAAATGAAATTAATGATTCTGTAAAATCGTATCCTAAAATATATTCATGGAGTTGAGAAGTTTTTTCTTGAAGACAATTTTTATCTCCTTCTAAGAATTTTCCTCTTACAAAAAGTAATGCATCTATTTTTGAGAAGGAAGAATTTTCTTTTGGCTTTCCGTATATATTATATATGTGTTCTAAATGATTGTAAAATTTTGTTGCATTTATTTTTAAGCCTTCCATTTTTAAGATTTTATTTTATTTAATTGTTGGTTAATATTTAAATATAAATTATAGAGCGGGATATTAAAACTTTTTGATGTGAAAAAAGACATTTTTAAAATAAAATATTATTAATCTTTAAAATAATAAATTATCAAATATATACTTTAAAAATATCAAAATAAAATTGATTTTTTGTCTGTTAAAAGAGATAAAATTATATTTTCTTTTATAATGATATTGAAAAAGATATAAATTTTATAATTTTTCATTTCATCTTATATGTTATTAAATGAAAATAATCATTAAAAAATAAATTTGTTTTTTTTTGATAAAATAAAAAATATTTTATTAAAAATTAAAAAGTTTCTAGAAATTTAATCAAATTTAAATATATAAATTATTTAAGATATTATTATCATTTTTTTAATATTAAGATAAAAAACTTGTTTAAATTACTAATCTCATTCCAAAAAAATTTTAAAGTAATTTAGAAATTAATATCTCAAAATTATATCAATATAGAAAAATTGATTTAAAATGTAAAATAAAATGAAATTTGGAGAAAAAAATGAATTAATAGAACTTTTCATAATAAAGTTTAATCTATTTAAAAAAAGAAAATGATTTTTATCAATTATACACTTAAATCAATTATCATTTCATTTTATGAAATAAAAATGATAATGAAAAAATTAAAAGAATAAATAAATATTTATTATTGTTTATAAAATAAAAAAGGAATTAAATGGATAAATAAGGAAAAGGAAAAAATTAAAAAACAAATGATAAATTCTTTAATTAATAGATTATATAATTAAAAATATTATAAATTAATTCAAATTTATCTTTTTAATTTATTTAAACTTTAAACAGTTAAGAATATAATTTTAAAAGTAAAAATTAATTATTATATTAATGCATTATTTAAATTTTAATCATCTAAAAATTAATCTATTTAGTGATTAATGTAATTTTGAAAATATTATAAATAAAGAAATATAATAATTTTAAAATTTATAATTATTTTGAATATATTATATAAATTTTTTTAAAGTTTATTTAATTATTATATAATAATTAAAAATTAATATAATAAAAAATATATAATTTAAGAAATTATATTTTTAATTCCTTCATATTTTATCGTTAAAAAAAAAATTTTTCCAAATTTATAAAAACAAAAAAAAAAAAATAAAAAAAATTAAAAAAAAAAAATAAAAAAACCCCAAATTTTTTTTAATAAAAATCAATAATTATTTTAACATAATTACTCTTTATTAAAAACTTTCTTAATATAAGGTTCAACAGCCTTTCTAGAAGAAGTAGAATCCAATTCAAAAACAAACATTTCTTCTAAATCATCCAAAATTTTAATAGTATCAAAATGTCCTTTAAGAACATTAATAAGTTTTTCTTTTAATTCTTCTCTATTAACACCTTGAAAACGTCCTTGATCATAAAGATAAAAGACTTTATTTCCATTTTCAACAAAAGAACTTGTAATATAATATTTAGCTTTATCTTTATATCCATCAAAATATTTATAAATATCTTGAATACCAAATTTTTCAACAACTTTATTAAATGAAATAGGAAGTGAACTCCATACACAAATATTTTTTCCCCATTCAAAAGTTTTTTTATCTTTTTCATATAAAGCAACAATTCCTTGAGCTAAATTTTTTTCTAAATTTTTCTTAGCACCATTCATTTCTTTATAATATTGATCAGGATCAACTTTACTTTGAGCATGACTCATAATAATATTAAAAACAGTTTTATCTAAATCAGTCCATTTATTATTATAAAAATCTTTTCTGAAATTATGAGTATCTAATAAAATAGCAGAAACTGCAAATAAAGGAGGAAGCATAGTTGAAGGATAATTTTCTAAAAATAAAGATAAAAGAACTAAAGTTGAACAAGAACCAACTGGATATTTAATAAATCTATCTTTTAAATTTGGAAATTCTAAATCTTCAATAATATGATGATCATATAATTCAGTAACATAAGGAGCTAAATATTTTTCAGAAATATCTAAAACTGAATGATCAACTAAAATAACTGAAACATCACCTTGTTTTTTTATTCCTTCTTCAGTAATGTATGGATCATCAATATAGAAAAAGTCTTCTGAATTTAAATGAAATTTATCAAAAACGTATTGTTCATCTAATCTATATTTAAATGTTCCTCTTTTTGTATTTAAAACTGGATAATATACAATTTTTGCATTTGGATTTAATAACATGTGATTTGCATCATCAATTTCTATTACTTTTTTTCTTAAATTTTCTCCTATTGAAACAAGATAACATGACATTACACAATCCATATCATTTGATGGATTTCCTAAAATAAAAACTTTTTTTTCTGTTGTTGGACTGAAAAATACTTTTTTTAAATATGTTAAGTAGGTGTGAGCATGAATTGCATCCTCCATCCATTTTTCACGTTCTATTTCTTTTTTATCTATTTTTTCCATTTTTATTTTATATTTATGATTTGTAAGGGATGTATATTTATATTTATTTTATTATTTTTTTTATGTTTTTTTCGTGAAGAAAATGGTGTTTCTATAATTTTTTTTTTGATCTTTTTATTTTGGATTTTTATTAATTTAATTTATTTTATTTTTTTTTAATTATGTTGTTTGTTGTGTTTTTGAAAAAAATTTCTTTTTTATAAAGATCTTTAGAAATATATCTTTTTAAAATACTTTTTTAATATTTAATTATCTAAAATTTGTATAATAAATATATATAAGAGAATTTATTTTAAGTTATAAGATAATATAGATTTGCTCCTTAAAATATTTTAATACAATAAATAAATTATTTAGTATAAAACATGAATAAATTACATAATAAATTATTTTTTTTAATTAATTCCAATTATTATTTAAATTAAACAAGGATAGTTTTATTTTTTTATAAAAATTATTATTTATACTCTCTTAAAAAAATAAATCATAAAAACAATTAAATGAATATAAAATTTTATCTTAATTTATTTTGAAATTGAAATGCAAATAATTAGTTAATATTTTAATAATAAAAAGTAAATAAAACTATTAATATTTATAAACCACCCACAATCAAAACATAAAAATATCTATTTTCACAGTTTAAAATAAATTATATTATATTTACTTTTATAATAATTTTTAAAATATAAAAAAATGTCGAAAGAAATAATATTATACAATCAAGATTCATTTTCATTTAAAAAGAAATTTTATACATTAATTGATTTATTAATAACAAATCAATCATCATCAAGAATAGAATGTATCATATTTGTTAGTATATATTATTTACAAATATTATGTGGATTTTTTTCAGAACAAATAGGAATTTTCAATAAAAAATCAACATCAGATAATATTTTATATTGTATACATAAAATATTTAGGTTAGATATTTTAAGTCATAAATATTTAGAATTTAAAATGCTAATATATATTTTTTTAATTGTAATAATTTTATTCATAATTTATTTTCTTATTGTTTGTTCAAATATAAAAAGAAAATCATTTTATTCTTATAATGAAGCAATAATTAATTATTTTATTAAATGTTATCTTTATATTGCATATAATGTAATATTAGATTCAGTAATTTGCAATTTTTGTTTTGGTGAAAATGAAACAAATCCTTATTTTGAAGGAGTTTCTTGTAAAATTAAAGATAATTTAGGAGTTATTGTTTGTTCTATTATTTTATTAATCATTTCAATTATTTTAACTTTTTTTATTCAATTATTTTATTTTGATTCACATTTTTTATCAAATTCATATTATGCAAGAATTTCATGTAATTATGAAATATTTTTAAATATTAATTCTATTGTTTATTCAATTTTTTTAATTGAAGCGAAATATTTATCAAAAGAAGTATTCCTTTTATATAATTCTATAATTAGTATTTTATTCTTTTATTTTTATTTAAAACATTATTTATTTTATGATAGAATAACTAATGCAATTGCTGGAATGTTCCATATAATTTATTTATGGACAAGTATTTTTAGTTTAATATTTGCATATTTAAATTTTAATGATAAAGGAGTAATATATTTAGTTTCATGTATTGTTATCTTATATTTATATTATAGTTTAAAAATTAGAATTGAAGAAAAAATATTTTTAGACACACCGTTTTATAAAATTAAAAATAAATCACATTTTTTATTTTATTTAAAAAATTTAATCGATAAAATAAATCATATTAAAGAATTTCCAGAAGAAAAAGCAATATTAACTGGAATAATATATATGCATTCAATAGAATGTCCAGATCCAAATTGTATGACTAAAAATAAAGAAAAAATATATTTACCAATGACTAATGAATGGAGTGATAGAACTAAAACAAATATAGAAGATAAAGTTTTTTTAATTCATTTTATTGTAATGATAATGAAGTATTTTATTGAATTAAATGAATATTCACCAGATATGTTAATGAATTTATCTTTTTATTATTTAGAAATGATAGGAAATTATTGTTTATCAATATTTTATTTTAGAAAAGTAAAAGAAATGAAATTAACATTTCAAGAAAAATTTTCATTAAAAAGATTAAAAATTAGAATTGCTAAAGCTTTAATAGAAAAAGTGAAATATCCACATGAAATGTGTTCATCAATTGAAGATTTAAATGTAACTATATATTATAAATATAGTAATTTAAGTGAAAAATTTATTGATGAAATAAATAATGATGTAAATTTATCTTTAGAATTTTGGAAAATATTCCAAAAAGCACAATTAGATTCTAAAATACAAATTGATTTTAATAAAATATTTTTTTTAACTAATAAAATAAGAATATCAAAAGAAAAAATTGAAAAATTATGGAATAAATTATTAAATATTTATAATGGTGTAAATGATTTATTTTTTTTATATAGTGATTATGTTGAACAAATAAATGATGATGATTTAAAGAAAAGAGATTTAGAAGAATTAAAAAGGAAAAATGATAATTTTTCAGACCAATTTTCACAAAATTATTATTCTTTATTATTTAATAAAGAAACAGGAATAATGATTGCAAATGGTGATAAGGGAAAAGAAGGAATAATAGAAAAAACAAATTTAGAAATTGAAAAAATATTTAAATATAAAAGTAATGAATTAAAAGGTAGAAATTTAAATATTTTAATGCCAAAAATTTATTCTAAAATTCATAATAATTTTATAAAAAGATATTATGAAATAGGAGAAAAAATAACAATAGATAAAAAAAATTTAAAAACATTTGGAAAAGATAAAGATAATAATATAATTATGTTAAGACTAATTATTAAATTATTTCCAATTTTAAATCAAAGTGTATATTTTATAGGAATTTTATCTAAAGAAAATATTGATGATATAATTTTTATTGATTCAAATTTTTATATTCAAGGGGCAAGTTCTAAAATAATTAAAAAATTAAAAATTACTAATAATTTATTATTTCAAGAAAATGATATTCCATTCTATGTAATTTGTAAACAATTTGTTAATTTTTATAAAATTTTTCTTCAAGGAACAAAACAAAATTTATCTAATGAAAGTTTAAAAAAACAACCTTCTATATTAATAGATATATTATCAAAAAAGAATGAAGAAATGAATGATGATGAAAATGAAGAATTAGAAAATAAAAGTATTAATAATAAAGAAAAAGAAAAAAAAGAATTACAAGAAAATGTAGAAATAAATGAAAACATTGAATTAGAATATGAAATTCTTCTTCCAGAATTTTTATTAATTTTTTCAGAATCAACAAAAAATAAAGAAAATAAGGAAAAAAATAAATTAAATCCAGAAAATTCAAATAATGAATCAGTAACAGAAGAAATAAATAATGATGAAACATATGATGAATATGGAGAAAGTGATTTATTAGTAGATAAAACAATAATAAATGGAGACAATGAAAACAAAAAATTAAAAAATTTATTAAACACACCCACAAATTTACCAACTTCAACAATAACACCAACTCCAGATGATAAAACTCCAAATCCAAATATAACACCAAATTCTTATCAAAATGATATAAATAATAATAGAATAAATCAAATAAAAACTCAAAAAGATTCAATTGAAGAAGAAAGTGAAGAATTTAACTTTAAAATAAATAAATATAAAAGATTATTTGAAGAAAAAAATTTTAATAAATTAATTGATTATATTGATGAAAATAATAAAAATACATTATCAGAAGTTTTTAAATTTAATTTTACTTTTGATAGAATAAAATTTGGTCATCAAGAAATGGCATATTTAATAAGATGTATAGATAATAAAAATGATAAATTATATAGTGAAGAAGAATCAAATGAAAATGCAGATCCAATAATAAATCAATATAAAAAAGATAAAGCAGATGCAATAAAACCATTATATGAATTATTAGATGATGAAAGGAAAAATATTTTATCTCAATCTTTTAATTTTTATTCTTTATCAATGGAAAATGAAAGATTTCAAAAATTATTAAATTTATGTAGAGATGATATTAATAAAATGAGTATGGTACATGGACAAAAAAAAGATGAAATAATGGATGATGAAAACTCATCACAAACTTCTCAAGCTGGATTTAATTCAGATTTAGTTAAAAAAGAAAGAATTGAAGAAATAAGAGCAAATTTATTAAATAATATTTCTGAATTTTATACTATAAAATATATTAAAGGTTCAATTGGACTTGTTGTTATTTTTACAATAGTTTATGGAATAGTTTATTTATTTTTATTTTATCAAATTTATGAAGATTTGAGAAAAGTAAATATTTTAAATATTTATTTATTTCAAATTACTACTTGGACAACATCATTAATTGGAACTATAGTTTCTTTAAATTCACTTTATCAAAAAGTAGAAAAGAAATTAAATTATACTTATAATTCGTTTATAGATACTGAAATTTATTTTTATTTAATGAAATTAAAATGTATATCATATTATGAAAATATTACAAGTTATTTTGGGGAATTAGAATATGAAATTGGAAGATTCTTAAATAAAAAAGATCATTTTAATTTATTTTTAAAAGAAGAAAAATTAGAATTTTATAATGTAGATGTGATTGATAAAGAATATTTTCCTACTGTTTTCAGTCAAATATTAAATGATGTTAATTCTCTTTTATTTAATAAATATTTTAATTTAAATGATTCTTTTCCAACTAATAATGCAAAATATTATTTTGAATATATTTCTTATAATGTAATTGAAAATTCTTATAATAATTTAATTCCAAATTTATTTAATAAAGTTAAAAAAATCCCTTTTTTATTTCAAGATTATATTAGTTCATCAAAAAAAACAATAATTGCAACAATTTTTGTTTATGCATCTGTAATGGTGGTTTGTTGTATAATATATACTATTTTAATATTCTTTACAAATCAAAATATGGGAGAAGCATTTCAAAAAGTTTCAAAAATTAAAATTGATAAAATTGATGAAATTATTAAAAAAATTTCAGATTTTCATGAAAATTTAAAATCATTTTTTCAATCTGATTTTAATGACTTAACTTTTAAAGAAAAATTTGAAAAAACAAATAGAGAAGCAACAATATCAAAAACTCATAATGAAAATTTAAATGAAGACATATCATCAATTGAATCAAATGGGTTTAATACAGAAACAAAAAAACCAATTTCTTTAAAAGTTTTAAATTATGCATATACACAAAGTTTAATATTATTTTTTATATTATTTTTATTTTTAATTCCAAATTTTTTAATTACAAATTCAATGGTAAATTCAACAAATAAATTAATTAATGTTGAAAATTTTATTTTTGGAAAATTTATTTTATCATCTTCAAAAATATTAAAAGTCAAATGTGAAATAAGTGAATGTAATATAACAAATACATTAAATTATTCTGGATTAGTTGATATGAGTAACGTTCAAAAAATTATTCAAGGAATAAGTTTATTTGATGATCTAAATAAATTTTATAATCAATATTATATGTTAGATGTTTGTAAAGCAGTTTATGAAGACAATACAACTGAAATGGAACATTGTTTAAATGATTTATTAATTAAAAGTGCTAATTCAACTGAAAGTTTATTAAAATTAATTGATGAAATAGTTGAATCTTTGGAAAAAGATATTGAAATATATAAGGGAGAAAATTATACTTTATTAAATGGTGATATTGTAGAATTTAAAAATTATTATTTATATGAATCAAATTTGTTTAATAATTTAGAATCCATTTTTTATAAATATGTTTGTTTAATTTCTAATAATTTTGCTGAAATTTTTATTTCATCATTATTTAATTATTTGAAAAAACAAAGGAATTCTGTTGTTTTATTAACTTTAATATTTTTAGTAATAATTATGGTTTTCTGTTTGTATTTTTCATTTTTTTTGATTAAAAATTTGATATGTTTAATTTGTGTTTCCAGATGCATACTAAAAATCATCCCAACATCAGTTATTACTAATACTCAAGAATTAGAAAATTGGATGGAAGAAAATAAAATATAAAAAAAACATTTTGTTTAAATATATGTATTAATTAATGCTTATTATTAATAATATAAAAATTTAATACAAAGTATTTAATATAAAAAAAAAAATTATATTTATTAACCATAACTCTATAATATATTCACATTTTTTTTATATTTTAATTTAAATAAACATTAAAATTTGATTAAATGATGAATGATGAGTTATTACTTAATTATTTAATCTTTTTATTTATTTTTTTTTCAAAATAGTGAAACAATAAATTGTTATTAAATAGATAAAATTTAAATTAATAATTGAAATTTTATTTCATTATTATTTAATTATATTATTATAATACAAATTGATTTCTATTATTTTTAAACAATATTTAATAATTTTTTTTAATTAAAATAAATCTTTATTGAATAATATTATTTCTTTCTTTATTTATTTTTATAAAATTTATATTAATAAAATTAAAAAAAATTAACTTTTATCAAAAATTACTTATATCTTAATTATAAAAAGTTAATAAATAATTTATGAAAAATAAAAATAAATTAAATAGTTAATGAGATTAAAAATTTAAATCATCTAATAACTGAGCATTATTCCTACGATTATTTTTTGAAGTAACAATAGCAAAAAAAACTTTCACAATAACCCCAAAAGCAAATCCAAAAACAAAAATAATATTATAAACACAATAAATACTAAAAGCAACAATAGACATAGTAATTTTAAAAATAACTAATTTATATCCTTTTAACTTTTGAATATAAAAAATATTAACTTCATCTAACTCAACAAAAACAAAATAAACAACAACAGGAAGAGGAGTAATAACTAAACCAAAATATAAAATTAAAGATAAAATACTCAAAAATAAATTTTGTAAAATAACAATAATATACCCATATCTATAAGTGAATTGATTCTCATCAACATATTGTAATCCAGCACACTGACCAACATTATAATGATTAGGTAAACTTGCTTTTAAACACAACCAACAAAATTCATATTTACAAATAGGACAAATCATGTGATTACATCCAGAATCTTTTTTAATATAAGCACCACAACGAGGACATTTTTTTACATTTTGTTTATTTAAATAATCTTTTACTGAATCTTCAATACATTTTCCTTTATGAATTGGCCTTCCACAAGAACAAAATTCATGATTATTTTCTATACAATATACTTTTTGTTGTGGAATACTTTTTTTTGAATTTGTACTTTGAGTATTATTTGATGTGTTTAAATTTTCTTCTTTTTTTTTCTTTTCAATTAATGCGTAACTTTTACAAAATGGACATTGGATTTTATTTGGATTTTTTTTTATTTCATTTTCTTCTTTTAATGATTGATATTTTAATAATTCATTTTCTATTAAAAATGATAAAAAAAATTCTTCTGGTAATTGTTTATTAAAACAATTGTGATTTGGACATGGAATTTTTTCTATTGAATTTGAGTCTATTTTTGATAAAATATAACTTACAAAACAATCATAACAAAATGTATGATTACATTTTGGTATTTTTATTGGGTGAGCTAATTCATCCATACAAATACCACATTTTATTTTAGAATTATTTGAATTATTTGATTCATTATTTTTTTTATTTTGGGATTTATAATTACTTAATATACTACTATTTTCACTTGTTAATTCATAATTATTTTTATCAAGGTGATTTATTAATTTATCATTACAAATTTCACATTTTGAATTTTTTGATATTTTATTTTTGGAAAAAAATAAATTTCTTATTTTTTCTTGATTAGATGAGTTTTTTTTCTTAATAAAAGGATGCATCCAAATTCCTTCTACTGGTTGTAAATAATTAATTGCTTGTTCTTCATCTTTTATATTGTAATTTTCAAATAATTTATTTACCATTATTAAATCAAAATTCATATTTAATAAATTTAATTGTATTTTTCTTAAGTTTTCTTCATCATTTTTTTCTTCTTCTATATTTGATTCTTTTCTACTAAATGATTCTTGTTGAAAGTCTTCTCTCATGAGTGATATTTCTATTTTTTAATTAAAAATTCATAAAAAATTTTTTTTTTATTTTATTAAAATGTTTATTTAAAAATTATATATTAATGATTCATTAAATAATTATTTTTTAAATATTTTATTTTCAAATTTATTATTTTATTTAATTTAAACATTAATTATTTTTTTTTCTCTTCATAATTTTTTTTAATAAATTTAATTAATTCATCTCTATTATCACTATTAGAATAAATTGATAAAATTAATTCAATTAATTCATTTGGATCAATATGAATTTTAAAATTTGAGTTTATAAGGAAATTTTTAATATCTTTTAATTGTGCATTAAGAACAAATAATATTTCTTCAAATTTCTTATACTTAATATTTTTTTCAAGAACATTTATTAATTGAACACTAAAATCTAAATTATCATTTGCAATTATTTCTAATTTTTTCTTTAATTCAGGTACAATTTCTTGACCAATATTTAAAATATTTTTAATATCAGGAATACTAAAATCTTTAACTAAAATAATTTTTCTATTTATTAAATCAAAATACAAACTCAACACATAATTTAAATTAATAATTAAAGATTTTTCAGTTATGAAATCATGTAAAGAATTAAAAAATTTAAAAATGAGTTCTTGAGATTCTTTTAACATTTTCTGACATTTTTTAAAATTTTGTTCATAACTTAAATTAACTAATGTTTCAATTTCAGACATTTTCATTGTTAAATCAGAAATGAAATTTGATATTATTTGATTTATTATTTCAGAAGAAAAATTTTTTAAATAAAGAAAAATATTAAATAATATTTTTTTATTTTCTTTTTTCTCAGTTATAAAAAGAATATGATAATTTATTAACATACAAAATAAATCTATATTATTTTGAATTAAAATTAAATTTATAAAATCTTTACTATTAAATTCTTTTATTTTATAATAAGCATTATACATTGTATATAAAAGTGAAACAACTTTTTGAAAAATATCAATTGAACTTTCAATATATTTTTCAATTTGTTCTAGAAACACTTTAAATGAAGATGTTATAATAATTATTGAATTAAATTCATTAATTTTTGGATTTTTAAAATTAGATTTTATTTCATTAAAATATCCAAATTCTTTAAATAAATTTATTGGAGTAATTTCAACTGTACTTAAATCAAAGATTTCTTGATGAGAATTTTTAATTATATTTCTAAATAAAATTAATATTTTGTCTTCTTCTGAAATATCTTTTTTGGCTTCTTCAAATTCAAATGTTTTTTTCTTTGAATATCCTCTTAAAATTATTAATAAATCTTTATTTTTTGAAATATTAGAATCTTTTTTTAATTTGTTCATTAATGTTTCATTATATTTTTTTGATTTGATATCATTATCTAATTCTAATAAATTGACTTTTGATTCCTCTTTTGATTTAATTGATTCTTTTAAATGTTTATTTTTCTGTAATAAGAAATTGATTGGATATTTCTTTTTTGGTTTTTCAATTTGATAATTTTTAAAATATATATCTGATAATTCTTCTATTTTATCTAATTTTTCCTTAGGAATTTTATCTTGTTTTTCTTTGACTTTAAATATTCTTTCCTCAATAGTTTGCTTTATTATATTTTTTTCATTTTCTTTTGATTCATAATAATTTTTTAAAAGAGTATTTATATTTTTCATATTTAAAAAATAATAAAAAAATAAAAATTAATTGTAAAATATAAGCTTTTTGTATTAATTATAAATATAAATTTATTTTAAAATATTTGAAATAGAGTAGTATAAAATCATTTATAAATAATACAAAATTAATAAGGTGACTTATGTTTATTCAAATTAAATAAAAAAAAATTTAATTAGAAAGTAAATTATTTAAATACTAAAAAATATTATAAAAATTAATAAATAAATATATGTATACTTATGAAACTTTTCTTTCAAAACAAAAAAAAAATAATCATGAAGGAAATATAAATCATAATATAAATCAAATTGAAAATGAAATAAAAATACAAAAAACTTCAGGAAGTGATCTTTCAAGTTCAAATAAATGGAAATTTGGAATGAAAGAAAATAATGGAAGCTATGAATCAGAAATAAGAAAATTACATGAACTTTATAATGCAAAAAATAATGAATTAAAAAATTTAAAAGAAAAATATAAAGAAAAATCAAAAGAATTTTATAAAAAATATAACAAATTAATGAATAATATTAAAGAATATTTTATTATTAAAGATAATAATGCAAATCTTAAAAATTTAATTTTTCAATTAATAGGGAATAAATAATAAAAAAAATGTTATTATTAAGTTTATTGTAAATAATAAAATATAATATGAATTTATTTTAAATATTTTACAGGAATATAATTTAATTTTTTCATTTAAAATTTTTTATAAATTTAATATAATTATTTTAAAAAAAAAGAGAATAATTAATTAATGAAAACTAAAAATCAACAAAAATTAGAAAAAATAACAGAAAAAACAATAGACGATTTTGCACTTCTTCTAAAAAACGATTTAAATGACAAACTAAAAACAGAAAGACATTTAAAATCATCAGAATTTAGCGAAATATTAAAAGACATTTTAAAACATCCATATAAAAAAGAATCAGATATATTTATATTAAACTTTTATTTAAAATCTCTAAAAAATTTTATGAATATAATTCAATCAGAGAATACACATTATGATATAGATAATTTATTAGAAAAAATAAGTTCAAATTTACAACCATTACAAGTGGAACAAAATACTATGTTAATGAGAATTGGAGATCCAGGAGATTTTTTTTATATTATTTTATCAGGTTCAGTCGCAGTTTTAGTAACAAAAATAATATCAATTTATATGTCACCTGAACAATATATTCATCATTTAAAAATATTATATAATAATGAACCATATTTATTTGAAGGTACAATAAAATTACATACTAAAACATCATATTTTATTAATTTAGATGAAATAAAAAAAAAAGATGATAATTTTATTTTATCAGGTAATAAAAAACCAAAAACATTAGATGAATATATTTCATGGATGAATGGAGAAAATATTGTTGATAAATCATCAATTTATTATAAAGAAGTTAAAATAATGGGATATTTTAAAGTAACTGATTTAATTCAAGGTAATTCTTTTGGAGAAATTGCATTAATTGATCAAAAACATAAGAGAACTGCATCAATTTATGTTACTAATAATTCTTTTTTTGGAATATTATCTTCTAATGCTTATAAGAAATCAATGAGAAGAATTCAAGAAAAAATCAAAAGAGAAAATATTGAATTTGTATTTAGTTCTCAATTATTTAATCAACTTTCTCTTAAATTCTTTTCACAAAGTTATTGGAATTATTTTATTAATAGAAAAATATCAAAAGGTGATTATTTATTTAAAGAAGGACATGAAAGAGATGAAATTTATTTTATTCATGAAGGAGAAATTAGAATAAAATCAATATTAAATTCAGAAAAAATTGAAAAAATATTTAAAAGTTTAATTCCAAAATATAAAAATAAAAAAAAAATATATAAAGATGAAATAGGAAAAAATAGTGATATTACAATATCATATGGAAAAAAAGGAAATATTTTAGGATTAGGTGATTTATTATATGAAGGAAAATATTTTTGTGATGCAATTTGTGATTCAAATAATTGTTCTTTTTTTGCTATTAATTTACAAATTTTTTATTCAATTGCTAAAATTTATGAAAATGTTTTAGAAACTTTTAAAGAATTAGAAGATGATAAAAAAAAAATTATGGTTAATAGATTAAATACAATTAGATTTGCTTATAAAAATACTTTATTAGGTGATCATCAATTTGAAGATGGGATTATTACTAAATCTGGAAAAGAAATTAAATTTCAAGATTGGTTTGATTATGATAAAAATTTTATTTTAAAAAATACAAATTGTAAAAGAAAAAATGTTTTTGTTAATATTGAGAAATTAAAACAAAAAAATTTTATTCCTATTAATCAAAATAATTTAAGTCCAATTAATCATAATAATTTAACATCAAGAAATGAAAGAAAAAAATTTTTTCCGAGATTAATTCCATCTTCTTCAAATTTAACAAAAACAAATTATAAAATTATTAAAGTTCAAAGTTTTGATTTTGATAATAATAATGAACTTACAAATAATAATATAAATAATGATTCAAATAATAATAATAATAATAGTGATTCAAATAAAAAAGTAAGAGCATTATTAATTTCAATGAATCAAGGTAAATCTTTAAATCCTTCTTTAATACAATTTTTTGCAAATAGACCATTATCAAAAAATGAAAAGAGTAATAATAATAATTTTTTTAATAATGAGAAAGAAAATGATTTAAAATTAAAAAAAGAAAAATCTTTAAAATTAAATAATAAAAAAAGAATTAATAATAGTGAAAGAAATAATGTTAATAGACATTTTTCTGATGGATTTATTGAACAAATTGCTAATGCTGATGAACAATTTATTTCTAAGATTTTAAAGAATAACAAATTTAAAAATAGAAGAGAAATAGTCCCTTTTAATTATACTTATTATAATTTTAAACCTTTATCAAAAAGAGCTCAGTCAGGTTTACCTTTTAATAATAAAAGAAAGAAAATTAAAAAAGTTTTTCATAATAGAATTTTTTCAAATGAAAAAAGATTTTATAATAATTTTTTAATATTTTCTTTAATATAATATTGTTTAAAAATGATTAAGATTATTTGTAATAATAATTTATATTACAAAAAGTAAAGGTAAATATAATTTTGATTTATTATAAATTAAATTAAAACTATAATAACACATATTTTTCATTTTAATTATTCATTTATTTTTATTATTATTATGAAAATTTTAACATATTTCATTATTGTTTATTATTATTAACTTAATTATAAATATTATCTTTGTTATTATTATTA
>JAJMZS010000459.1:0-35196 GCA_023807205.1 Isotricha prostoma | reverse complement strand
CCCAATCCCCAATCCCCAATCCCCAATCCCCATGACTTTTTCTAAAATCAATTATTTTATCATATATAAAATAATATATATATTTTTTAAAAATTTTATAAAATTATTTAAAATATTTAAAACTAATAATTATTTATTCAATAAATCATAGAAAAAATATTGATTTAACTAAAATGTTTATATTTATATATTTTTAATTGTAATTTAATAAAAATGTAAATAAGATTTAAATAAATTATAATATTTTATTTATTTACAAATCATCTTTATTCATTTTTTCAAAATTTGAATGTATTTTACTTAAATAATAATTTTTTCTTTCACTAAACCCACTACTTCTATTAAATTTTTTTTTTAAACTTGCATTAAAAGGATTTTTAATTTTATCATTATTTCCATTATTTTTTTCAGATTTATACTTTTCAATTGCATTTCTATAAAATTGAGTAGTATTTATTTCAGCCAATCTAAATTGAACTTTAATATCTTTACAAGATAAATTTTCTTTTGAATTTACATTTTTAATACAAGGGGAATTTAAATTTGAATTTACTTTAATTTTATAATCTTGAATTAATTCAAATTTACTTGAATCAAATTTTGTTCTTTCCCCAATAATATTATTATAAAAATCAAATTTAAAATCATTTTCTTTAATTGGAAAAGAAATAGAATAATTTTTTCTATTATTCTTTTTTTTATGAGTTTTATTATAATTAAAATTATAACTTTCATTTTTATTATTTCTCTTTGTGGTAATTTTAGCATAAACATCATTATCACCTTCTTCAATAATTTTTTCAGATATTCTAATTTTTGCATCATCATTATTTTTATAATTATAAATATTATCATAATTTTCTTCAATATCTTTTTTTATTATTGTTTCAATTGGAACTTCTGCATTGGTTATTTGAATTCTTGGATTATTATCATTGGAAATATTAGTATTTTCTAAAAATTTATTAAAATCACCTTTCATTTTCATTGTATTTTTTTGTATTTTTTCATTTCTTTTTTTGGTAAAATTATTTTTATCATTTTTTATAAAAAAACATTGAGATGTATAATTTATTGGAATATAATTATCATTTTTAGATTCTATTAAACTTGTTCCACTTAATTTTGAATCATTAACTGAAGATGAAAATGAAGTTTCATTTATGTTATTATTTATATTTATAATATCAGTATTATTATTTATTTTTTTTTTATAAATATTATTTTTTGTTATATTAATAATATTTTTATTTGCGTTTTTATTATCAAATTCTACTAAATTATTTTGAGAATTTGGTGTAGATTCCAATATTCTATTTTGAGAATTACTATAATTGTTATAATTTTCAAATTGGGTATAATGAGTTTGAGGAATTGTATTTTCATTTATATTTATTTTATCATTTTTATAATTTAAGTTTTTATTTACTTGAATATTTTGATTATAAGGATAATTAAAATTTATATTCTTTTTATTTTCTAAATTTATATCTGTATTTATTTTTTCTTTTCCAAAACCTTCAAAATAAACTTTAATATTTTTTGATTCTCTAATTTTCTCACTGTTAATATTACTGTAATTAAATTTCCCATATTTATTATTATTATTATTATTATTAATATTATTATTAATATATCTTAAATTACTCCCTGCAACATTAATCCTTTGTAATTGAGGTGTTTTATTAATATAAGACTGATATTCATTATTATTTCTATTATATGCTACTTGAGGTGTTTTATTTATATATGAATTCATTTCATTAATATATTTATTTTTATTTTGAATTTGAGGGGATTGATTTATATATTTCTCATAATTATTATTTTTACTTGATATTTCATAAGATAAAATTCTATTTTTTAAATCATTTTGTTGTTGATTTATATTTTCATTATAATTTGGAAAATAATTTGAATGATTTCCTTCTATAAAATTTTTTTTAAATAAAGGATTAATTAATTTTGATGAATGATTATTATATTGAGAATATGGATATAAATTTGTTTCATAATCATTATAATTATAATCTTTTTCAAAATTTATTCTTATATTTTTAATAATATTTTGAGGTGGACTAAAATAAGTTTCTTTATTTTTTTTTGTTTTTTCTAAATTTATTTCTCCTTCATTTAAATCTATCTTTTTATTTTTAATATCAAATTTTACTTTTTTTGAATTACTAACTAAAGTTTCTTTTTCATATGAACCAAAAGTTATTAATTGATTTTGATTGACAGTTTGAATTGATTTTTCAACTAATTTTACTTTTTTTCTTTCATTTTTATTATTATCATTATTATGATTTAAAATTTTAATATCATTTGTATAATCAATTGTAAATGTTGATAGAATATTATTTTCTTTTATATCTTGATGAAGATTATTATTATTTTTATTATATTTTTCTGTATTGAAATATTTATTATATTCAACATCAATTTTATCTTTATTTAAAATTTGGTAAGTATTTGGGGAATTATTATTATATGAAAAAAAACTGTGATTTTTTATTTCTATCGATGAATTATTTTTAATTGTTGAATTTAAAGTATAATTTTGTATATCTATTGTTTTTCCATTTTTTTTTCCTTTTATATTTGGTTTATCTTCACTATTTTTTTTAATATAAATAAAATTTTTTTTTAAATCATTAAAATAATTTTCTTTTTTTTCAAGATTTATATTTTGTAATATATTATTTTTTATATTTTCATAATCTATTACATCACTTTTTCTTTTATTAAATTTTAGATTATTCTTTTCTAAACTTAAATATTGCAAATTTTTTTCTGAAGATGTCTTTTTTTCTATTGGTATTTTTTTTTTATATATTTGATTAATTTTAATTTCATCATTTAATTTATTAATATTTATTTTATTTTTTTCCTCATTTGACTTTTTATTATCATCTTTTTTTGTTATCGTTAATAAAGAATATTCTTTTTTTATTAATTCCATTTTATTTTCTTCTTTATTACTTTTATTTAATTTTATTTTATTTTCTTCATTTTTCCCATCTTTAATATTTTTATTATTATATAAATTAATTTTATTATTGTCATTTCCAGTCATTATCTTAATATTATTTTGATTAATTGCTTTTTTATTACACATTTTTTCTTTTTCATCATTTTTATTATTATTTCCTTCAATTATTTTTTTTTCATATTTATAATCTTTTTTATCATTATTTCCTATAATAATATTATTTTGTTCATCTATTATTTTAATTCCATTTTCATTATTGCTTTTATTCAATTTTTCATAATTAATTATTTCAACTTCATTGAGCTCATCATTATTATTTTTATTTTCTTCGTCTTTATTATTTAAATCATTTTCACTTTGATTTTCTGTATTTTTTTCTTTAATAATTTTCTGTATTTCATTTAAATCTTTAATTTTATTTATATTTTTATTTAATTCATTGTTATTTTCAATATTATACTGATTATCTTTTTCAAATATTTTTAAATTGTTTTTATTTTCCTTTTTATTAATATTATTATTAAAGTTTATATTTTTTTTTTTAATTACTTCATTTTTATCAATCATATTTTCTTTTTCATTATTCTCTTTAAAATTAGTTTTTTTAATTATTCTATTATTATCTTGAATTTTATTTTTGCTTTGATTTTCATTATTTTCATTATTTTCTTCATTTTTTATTTCATTCTTATTGTTAATAATATAATTATCTTTTTTATTTTTTGATTCTCTGTTTTTTTCGTCTTTATTTTTTTTAGTATAAATATCATTTTTATTTTCAATTTTTTTATTATTATTATTCTCTTTTATTGGTTTAATATTTTGAATTATTTTTATTTCTTGTGAAGCAATTTTATGATTATTTTCATTTTCTTCTTTTTCTTTAATATTATTTCCTTTTATTTTTTCCTTTATTTTTTCAGTTTTATGATTTATTTTCTCTTTATTGTTATCATTTTCTTTTTTAATTAAATTATTATACTTTTTAATATCAGTTTCTAATTTCTTTTTATTAATGATTTTTTTATTATCTTTTTCAATTTGACCACTAATATCATTTTTTAATATTTTCTTCATTAACTTTATTATTAATTATTTCTATATTTTTATTCATTTTTTCTTTATCATTATTATTATCTTTAATATTTTCATTATCTTTTATTTCAATTTTTTCATTAATTAAATCTTCATTATTTTCATTATCTTTAATTAAATCTTTACTATTTTCATTATCTTTAATTTTATTTTCAGTATTTTCATTGTTTTTTCTTTCTTCTTCAGTATTTTCTTTTATTTCCTTTATTAAATTTTGTCCATTTTCTTTAATATTTTTTTCTATATTTTTAATTTCTTTTTTCATCAAATTATTATCTTTATTTTGATTATTTATTTTTTCTAATTCATTATCTTTATTTATTTGTTTATTTTTTAATTTATTTTTTTGATTTTTATATTCTTTTTCTTTTTTAATAACATTTTTCTCTATTTTATTTTTATTTTCATTAATTTTTAATTCATCATTTTCTTTTCTTATATCATTTTTTATATTTTTATTCTTATCTTCATTATTAATGAATTCTTCATTTTCAATCATTTTATTCTTTATATTATCTTTTTCAATTATATCATTAAAATTTCTTTTTTTATTATTTAATGATTCTTTTTTTATGTTATTTTTATTATTTTTTTCATTATATAACTCATTTATTACTTCTGCATTTTTGTTATTTGTTTGTTTTTGATTTATATCATTATCATCTTCTATATCTTTATTAACTACATTTTCTTTATCAAAACTTATAAATTTTTCATCATTATTTTTTTTATCATCCATATTAAATCTATCTTTATTTATATTTTCATCTTTATATATTTTATCATTTAAATCAAAATTTAATGTATAATTATTATTTAATAAAAATATTTTATCATCTTTTAATACTTCATCATTACTATTTTCTTTATTTATATTTTTATTATTTTCTATTTTATTTTCCTGTTGTTCAGTTTTGAAATTATAATTTTTATGATTGAAATAGTCATTATTATTAATTTCATTTTTTATATTTTTAATATTTTCATATTGATTTTTATTTAAATTAATATCATTTAATTTAATTTTTCCATGTAATTTATTTTTTGAAATTTCATATTCCATTTCAGCATTTTCTTTTTCAATACTATTATCACTTAATAAATTTTCCTTATTTATTAATTTATCATTTTCAAATTTATCTTCAAAATTTTTTTTTTCATCTTCACTAAAAAGAATATTTTGATTTTTAAAATCCTCACATTTATTTTTTTTATCATTTTCAATTATCTCTATTTCATTTTCACTATTATTTGTTATATTTTTATTTCTTTTTGATGGGGAATCATATTTATAATTTCCTTTTTTTTGTTCATCAGATGATGAAAATTCATTATTTTCTTCTAAAATAACATTAAATATATTTTGATTATTTTTGATTCTATTATTTATTAAATTTTTATTTTTCTCTATTTTTTTTTTATAACTTTGATTATCATTTTTATCATTATCATTATTAAATAAATCTAGTAAATTAATTCTTAAGTTTTTTTCATTATTTTCATTATTTATATCTTCATCATTTAAAATATTTTCATTATCTTGTTGTATTTCATCATCATTTGAATTATCAAATTTCTCAAGATTATCTTTTGCAAAATTTAATTCTTTTAAATCATTTTGTTTATTGTTATTATCATTTTTATTTTGTATATCTTCATTTATATTATTTAAGCATTTTTTTAAATTTATAGGTTGCTTATTTTTTTGTTTGATTTCTAATCCATTATTTAACTTATCAGCTTTATTATATATATTATATTTCCAGATGTTAAAATATTTCTTTACATTATTATTTTTTGAAATAATTTCCAATAAAAGTAAATTTTTAAGTTGTAATAAATAATCTTTATTTTTATTATTAAAATCAATTATAGGATGTTTAATCAATTTTATTATATTGATTAAAAATATATGATATATTGATTTATACTTTTCATTTTTTTTATTATTCCATTTTTCAAAATAGTTTTTTAATAATTCATAATTTAATGATTTTGTATTTTTATCTTTAATTTTGAAAATTATTCTTTTTACCTTTGATTTGGTTTTTAATTGATTAATAATTGATAAAATTTGAGATTTATTTGAATTATTTAATTTCCATTTATTAAAAAATATATTTAACATTAATTTATCTTTATTTTGATAATTTTGAATAAAATAATTAGAGTCATCCTTGTTAATTAAATTATTTTTAGATTGAATATTATTTAAAAAAGAATTATCATTTTTTTCTTTAATTATATTCTTTTTTAAATTAGATTCATTTTCTTTAAAGTTATTTTTATTTTTTATTAAATTATTTGATGTTTTATATAATCGTTCATTAGAATTACTTTCTTTTGAAGTATCTTTTTCTTCATTTTTATTTTGAATTGTTTTATCGTCATTTTTAGTTTCTAAGACTTTATCTTTTTTTATATTTTTAGAATTATTATAAATGTTTTCTTGATTAAATATACCTGAATTATTTTCCTTATTTTTGAAACTTTCAATTATGTAATTTTCAAATGAATTATCATGTATATTATTTTTTTGTATATTAATATTAGGATTGAATTTTTTGTTTTGATTTGTGTTTACTTTATTCAATTCATTATTATTATTTTTTTTAACTTTATTTGGATTATCATCTTTTCTTTTTATGATAATATTATTTTTAATCTCATTATTAATTTTTGGAATATTATCATTATTGTCATTCTTTTTTTCATTTATATTTTCTTTTATTTGATTAGTATTATCTTCTTTTTCAATATTATAATTTTCTATATAATTTTGTTTATTATCTTTTTTTATTTCTTTATTCATATTATTAATATTATTAATATTTTTTATATTTGAGTTATTATTATTATTTTCTTTAATATTGTTTTCCTCTTCATAATTTTCATTATTTTTATTTTTATAATTATTACCTTTAATTTCTTGAAGAATATCTTTGTTTTTTTTTCTAATTTTAATATTATTTGTAATATCTTCTTTTAAATTTTCATTTTTTTCATTAATTCTATTAAGATTATTTTCTGTTATTCCATTAGTTTCATTATCATTTTTTTTCATTTTAGAATTATCATGTTTTCTTTTTTTTGAATCTTTTTCTTTAATTTCATTTATATCATTTTTATTATTATTATTATTATTTTTATTTACTTTTTCTTCTTTTATTTTATTTTTATTATCTTCTTTTATTAAATTAGGATTATCATCTTTTATTTTGTTAAGATATTTGTTTTTATTTTGAGAATTTTTTTTATCATTTATTTCATTTGAATTATCATTTTTAATTTGATTTGAATTTTTTATATTTATTTTATTAACATTTTTTTCTTTACTTTTTTTATTTTTGGTTTTAATGTTTTGTATTATTTTTCCTTTATTATCTTCAGTAAAATCATCTTTTTCATTAAATACATCTTCATTTGCTAAATTAGAGTTTTTTTCAAGTTTTTTATTTTCATTTTTATCATCAATTTTTTGATTTTCCTTTTTTTTTATTTTATTATTTTTGTTTTTTATATCTTTTTTATTTTTATTTGTTAATATTTCTTCTTTTTTTTCATTTTTATTTTTCAAAGAATAATCTTCATTAAAATTATCATTAAATAATTTATCTTTTTGTTTATTTTCATGATAAATATTTTCATTTAATTTGTTAAAACCTATATCATTATTGTAATTATTTTTCATTTTCTGAGAATTTTCATTATTTTTATTTATTTTATCTATACTATTTCCATTAATTTCATTTTGCTTAGCATTTATAACTTCAATTGGGTTTATTTCTTTAATTGATTCATTATTTTTATTGATATTTTCATTATCTTCAAGTATTTTTAAAGGTTTTTCTTCTTTTATATTATTATTTTTTCCAATATTGAATTGAATTTTTTCATTTTCTTTATCAAATTTTTGTCTATTTTCATCCACATCATTTATTAAGATATCTTCACTTAAATTATTTATTAATGACTCTTCATTTATTTCATCTCTTAATATCTTATCATTTATTTCATTAATTAAAATATCTTCATTTATTTTATTTAAATTTTCATCATTTATTTTCTCATTAATTATATTATTATTTATATCTTTTAATTTTTTGTTCTTAAAATCATAATTATTATCATTTTTATCTTCTAAGTTATTATTTATATTATTATTATTTTCATTATTTTTATTTTCTGTTTCAATTTCATTTAAATTTGAATTTTTTTTATTTTTTGTATCTATTTCATTTATAATTTTTTCTTCTAGTTCACTATCACATATTTTATGTTCATTTTTATTTTTTATTATTGGTTGTATAACTTTTTTTTTTTCAATCATTTTTTTTATTATATTTGTTTCATTGGTAGAACAATTTTTCCATTTTTCAAAGTAATAATCAATTGTTTTTTTCTTATTATGATTAATAATTATTTTTTCAAAACTATCTTTTAATTTATAAAATAATTTGTTTTTATCTAAATTTTTTTGTATAATAAGTTTTTTAATTATATCTTTCTTTGATAATTTCCATAAATAAAAAAAGTGACTAATACAATTATTATTAATATCATTTTTTTTTTCAATTAAATTATAACTATTATCCTCATTTTCCCAATTATTTCTATTACAATTATTACTATTATTTTTTACATTTGTAGAATATTCATATCTCCTAATAAAAACAGCTGTTCTTTCAGCATTATTTAATTCTTTTTTGTCAAAATTATTTTTAATAATATTTTGTTTATTTATAGGAATAGGAGTTAAAGAATTTTCAGGTAATTTTGTAATAATTTTACTTGCTTGTTCAAAAATACAATTAATATCTTTACATTTATTAATGCAATCATTTAAATTTTGAGGTTCTGATAAAGATAATTCTCTACATAATTTTTTCTTATTATTTTTATTTTCTAAAATAACATTTTTTAAATAATACTCACCACTTTTATCAGTAAATCTTTTTGTACCAGATAAAGTAATCGATTTATGTTTATCAATAAAAGAAGCTAATTTCAATTGACTTTTATTAATTAAAATTTCTGGTCTTTTTCCAAACTATAAAATTAATTATAAAAATTTTATTAAATTAGAAAATTTATTTTACTTTATATTGTGGAATTTCAGTTGAAATATTATTATAATTATTAATATTATTATCTGAATTTATTGATGAATAATTATTTGATATTGTATTTTCTTCTGATAATATTTCTGATGAAATATCTAATTTTGAATCTGATTTTTGTGTTTTTATTTTTATAGGTGAAAATAATAATATATTCTGTTTTTGAATATTATTTAATTCATTTCTTCTTAATTTTTTGTTTTGATTCGCTTTTTTCCCAATTGACAATAAACTTTCTTTTTCTTGTTTTAATTTTATTTTTTCTTTTATTGAATTATTTATCTAATTTTTAGTATTTTATGTTTTTTTTTATATTTTTTATTTTTACATTTTTTTTTAAGGCATCACCAAAAGAAAATGAGCTTTGGCTTTTCATTCTTCCAAATCTTGAAGATTTCATTTTATAAATAAATTATATTAATTTTTATTTAATATTCATTTAAAATTAAATAAAAGAAAATTAAATTTTGGAAAATATTTAATGATTTTTTGAATTTTTGTATATTAAAATTTAAAATTTCACTTATTAAATAAAAAATATTTTAAGAATACTATAAATGGAAAAAAATTTATAATAAGAATGATTTATTAACTTGATAAAATATTGTTAAATCTATAAATTTAAGAGATTAAAATTTCATATAAGGTTTTAGAATAATATAAAATATATAAAATATTTAATATATAAAATTTAATATAAAAATTAAAAAATGAAAGACTTTTTATTCTATTTTTAATATTGTAAAAATAATTAATTTAATTAAAAAAACGATTATTATAACAATATTTTTAAGATAATCATAATTATTTTTAAATGATAATAAAGAAAATGTATAATTATCTCATATTTTTTTATTTTATCATTGAAATTTATTGTGATGTAAATAAAACTTGTGTAAATTGCTCTAAAAATAAGAATATAAATTTAAAAAAAATATTAATTTGTATTGGGATTGGATTTTTAATGATTATTCTTACAATTACATTAATTATAATATTATTTAGAAAAAATTTTTCTTTTTATCCTATTTTTATTACATCACAAAATAATAAAAAAACAAAAGAAGAAATTTTAATTATAAAGAAAAAAATACATTGTTTATTTGAACATATATTAAAGGAAGAAAATTATACAAATAATAATGAAAAAGAAAAATGCATAATTTGTTTGGAAGAAATAAAAATAAATGAAAATGTATGTTATTTACCATGTAAACATGTTTTTCATTTTAAATGTATAAAATTATATTTTTTTGATAATTTATGTTCAGTATGTCCTTTATGTAAATATGATTTATTTATAATTTTATACAAAAAAAATGTAGACGTTAAAGATATTGAAGTTAATTCAGAAAATGATAAAAAAATGATAGAACAATATAAAAGAAATAAGGAAGTAATTGAACCATCAACTATAATAATAAAGCAAAATAAAAATAATATTATTATTAATCCCCAATAATTAAATTTTTGGTTTAATTAAAATAATGTTGTGAAAAACAGAGGAAAAAATAATTAATATTTAATTTTTATGAAAACAATATATAAATTATTTTGAATATTTAAAATGTTTATTTTATAATTTATTTATATATAACTTAATTGGATAAAGTTATCTCAAAATTAATAGATTATATTTATTTTTAAAAAAATATTTATAATATAATTATTTCAACAAAAATAAACTTTATTAAAACATATATAATATTTGAAAATGAATAATTTCATCAAATCAAAATGGATATATCAAAAAAAGAATCAATAAATAATTATAAGGAAAATAGAATTAAAAAAATATATAATAATTATGAAATAAAATTAATTTCTAAAAAGAATTCAATAAATATTTCAATTAAACAAAATAATGAAATATATGAATCACTTTTTGATTTAGAATATCTTTATTCATTTCAATTATTTATTTCAAAAATAACAATTCAACAAATAATAGAAATTATTTCTTCTTTAATTGACCAAAAAAAGATTAAAATTGAAAGAAATGATAACAGTTTAAAATTCATTTTAATTTCAAATAATTGTCCAAATGTTAAATTAATTTTAAAAAAGAACAATAAAATATCAAATAAAATAATTGAAAAATTAATTGTTGAATTTGAAAATATAAAAAATGAAAATAAAAAATTAAAAGAATGTTATGAACAATTAAACAAAAGAATGAAAATTATAGAAAAGGAGAATATAGAATTAAAAAATGAAAAAATAAAAAAAGAAGAGATAAAAATAAAAAAAGATAATATAAATAATAAAAACATTAATGAAGACAAAATTAATGAAATAGATAAAAGAATAAAAAAATTAGAAGAATTTATTTTTGAAAAAAATAAAAATAATATTCAATTATCAAAATATAATTTAAACAATATTTATTCAATTGTATCACATGAAGATTGTGTAAATTCAATATCGATTTTTCCATCAGGAAATATAGTTTCAGTTTCTGGAGATAAATCAATTATAATTTATGATATGAATATAAAAATTTTACAAAAAATACAAAATGCACATGATAAAGCAATTAGTTATGTTGAAGTAAAAGATGAAAATAATTTTATTTCTTGTTCAGATGATAATAATATAAAATTATGGATTAAAAAAGAAAATACATTTATGATAAATAAAATAATTAAAAATGCCCATGAAGAGCCAATAAAAAAAGTAATATATCGTTTAAATGAAGATTTAATTTCATGTTCATATGATAATACAATTAAAATATGGAAAAATAATAATAATAATGTTTATGAATGTATGGTAACATTAATTCATTTTGAACATATTAATTCAATATTATTTTTAGAAGATAAAAAATTATTAATTTCTTCTGGAGTTGATGGAACAAAATTTTGGGATTTAAGTAAAGATAATTATAATGAAATATATTGTATTATTCATTTTGAAAATACTTTATGTGGATGGCATAATGCATTATGTAGAATTGATGATGATAATATTATTATTGGAGGAAAAAATGATGGAATAATGAAAATAATTTCAATATCAAAAAAAGAAATAATTAAAGAAATTAATAATTCATTTAAATGTTGGGGAATATATGTAATTGAGGATAAAGGAATTTTTCTAGTTGGAGGTAAAAGTAAAGATATTAAAATATATAGAAGGGATAATTATGAATGTGTTCAAATTATTAAAGATGCTCATAATGATGAGATTAATGGATTTATTGAATTAAAAGATTATTCTATTGTTTCTTATTCTAAAGATCAAATGATTAAAATTTGGAAATAAATAGTTATTTATTTTTTTAAATTCGATTTATTAATAAAAAATATTTAAAATAAAAATAATAATAAAATATTTTATTTTTTTGGGATAAAAAAAATTGAAAATTATTTTGTATAAATTTTTCCTATATTAAAAAGATTTTAATTTTTAATAATTTTAAATTTTTTTTAAAATAGTAAAAAAATTTAACAAATTTTTATTTATTAAATATATATATAATATATAAAATTATATTATAGTGAATTTTATTAAAAATAATATAACATATTTATTCATAAAACATTACAATAATATATCATTATAAAAATAAATTAATTCTCACAATCATAAACAATTATATCAGAAAATTTAACTTTTTTTATATCTTTATTATAATTTTTATCTTTATTTACATTATTTAAATTGTTTTCAATTTCCTTTCCGAAAATTTCTTGAAAACCTTTTTCATTATAATATTTAGAATGTTCAAGATAATCTCTATTTATTTTAGTATTAATTTTTGTAAAATATGAAATTTTTTCTGAGAAGGTTAAAGTTTTATTTTTAATTTTTTCAATCTCAAAAATAATTTCATCTTGTGAAAATAAATATTTAAAAAAAGCATAAATTAAAATAGCAAAAAAACAAAAAATAAATACTTTAAAGGTAAAAATTTGATGATAATCATAAATAAATTCAAATTGAATTGTATTCATTTATATTTTTAAATATTAAAATTTGGATAAATAAATTAAAAAATTAAAAAAAAAATAAAAATGAATAAAGGAAAAAAATAAAAATTATATAAATGTCTAATGGGGATAAGAGTTTTATTTTTAAATCAAAAACAATTAAAAGACTTAATTTGATAAAAAAAAATTCCCCATTTGAAGAAATAAAAGAAATAAATAATAAAAAAAATAATATTTTAAAATATGCAATTGAATATCATTTAAAAAATGAAAATATACCCAATAAAAGTTTAATAAATAAAAGATTATCAAAACAATTTTCATATAGAAAATATAATAATAAAATTATAAATCAATCATTTAAAGCATCATCAAAAGAAAAAACACAATATATTAAAAAATTTTTTGATTTAAATTCAATAAAATCAATAAATGAAGAATTAAGACAATCAGGAAATTTATTAGGAAATAATAGGGAAAAACCAAAAAGAAAAAGTAGATTAGAACATTCAAGAGAATTAATTAAAAAAAAAATATCAAATAAAAATTTAGAATTTTTAAAAAGAAGTTTTAATAAATCAGATTATGAATCTTTTAATGAACAAAGAGAAAAAATTTTAAGAAATAGAACTTTAGAACCTTATAGATTAGAAAAAATTATAAAAAAATTAAAATTTCCATATATTGACAATGAAATTGAATATAATTCATATATTGTTTTTAATGGGAAAAAAATAAGAAAAGCTTATTCAATGAGAAATAAAGATTTTATTGCTTTAGCAAATAGTATTAATAGTTTAATTTATAGTGAAAGCATAAACGATGATTTTGATATAAAATCATTTAATCAAAGAATTAAATTTAATAATTTTTGTGATGAAAATATTAATATTAAAAAATATTATTATGAAAATATTCCAATATTAAAAAAAACAAATGAAGAAGGAAAATATATTTTTAGAAGTGATTTACCTTCAAAAGATAAAATAAATGAATTAACTCAAATTAATAAAACAATAAATAATAGTTCTGACAACTCAACAAAACAAGATTTTTCTTCAGTTCACAATAGAAGAAAAAACTTAAATGAAAATATCTTTGAAGATAATGAAAGTTCATCAAGTGATGATGATTTAAATAATAGAAGAAAATTAACTAAAAAAGAAGTTATTATTATTAATAATCCAATAACAGGAGAAAAAGAATTAATTAATTATGATGATGGAAAAAAAATAAATGATATTAAATTAAATATTAATGAAGATGGAGAAGAAATTTTAGTTAATAATGAAACAGGAAAACAATTAGATATGTATAATTATAATATTGATCCTCAAACAGGGAAAAAAATTTTTTCAATATTTGAAGAGAAGAAAAAAAAGAATAAAACTAAAATTAAAGTTTTTAATGAAAATGAATCAAATAGTTTTGATACAATTACATCAAGTAAAAAAAGACATTATAGTAAAAATAAAAATAATATTGAATATGAATGTATTGAATTAGAAATAAAAAAAGATAATAAAACAGGAAATGATATTTTAATAAATAAAGAAACAGGAGAAAAAATAAAAGGAGTAATTAAAAAAATAACAAATTCAAATAAAATAATATTTTTAGATAAAAAAACTGGAGAAGAGGCAAAAAATATATTAAAAAGTATTAATCCGGAAACAGGAGAAGAAAATTTTATTCAAATAAAACCAAAATTAAAAGAAAAAATTGATATTATTTCTGTAAATGATCCAAGAAAAGGTGAAAATATTTTAATTAATAAAGAGACTGGAGAAGAAATAAAAAATTTATTAAAAAAAGAAGATAATGGAAATATTAAAATATATGATAAAGAAACTGGAGAAGAAATTAAAGGAATTAAAATTAAAAAAGATAATGATACTGGAAAAGATATTTTTACTATTAAAAGAAATAGTATTATTCCAAAAAATATTGAAATTATTCCTATTAAAGATCCAGAAACAGGAAAAGAAAATTTAATTAATAAAGAAACTAAAGAAATTTTACCTAATCTAATTAAAAAAATCAATCCTGAAACAGGAGAATCAATTATAATAAATAAAGAAACAGGTAAAAAATTAAGTAATGTTAAATTAAAAATCGATCCTGAAAATAAAAATAAAGAAATAATTGTTTTATCAAGAAATCAAAATCAAAAACAAAATTCACTTTCAAATAGTAAAACAAAAACAGAATCAATTGATAATGTAAATAATATAAATAATAATATAATAATAAGTCAAATTAATCCTGAAACTGGAAAAGAAATTTTAATAAATAAAAATACTGGAAAAGAATTAACTGATTTAGAAAAGAAAATAAATCCAAAAACGAATAAAGAAATATTAATTGATAAAGAAACAGGAGAAGAAATTGATGATGTTATATTAAAAAAAGATCCTTTAACTAAAAAATCTTTTTTTATTATTAAAAATAATGATGATATAATAGAAGAAGAAAATAAAAATATAAATGATAAAGAGAATATTCCTTTAATAAATAAGGAAATTATTCCTATTAAAGATCCAAGAACAGGAAATGAAATTTTAATAAATAAAGAAACAGGAGAACAAATGAAAAATTTATTAATTAAAGAAAATCCAAAAAATAAAGAAATAAAAATAATTAATAAAGATACTGGAGAAGAAATTAAAGATATAAAAAGAATAATTGACCCAAAAACTGAAAAAGAAATTTTTATTAAAAAAGAAACAATCCCTATAAATGAAATAACAATTAGAAAAGATCCAATTTCAGGAAAGGAAATTGTAATAAATAAAAATACAGGAAAACAAATTAATAATATTGAAAAAAAAGAAGACCCAATAACAGGAGAAACTAAATTAATTAATAAAGAAACTGGAGAAGAAATTAAAGAAATAAATAAAAAAATTTCTTTAGAAACTGGAAAAGAAATAATAACAATTAAACAAGAAAATATTAAACCAAAACAAATTGAAATTATTTCAATAAAAGACCCAATTTCAGGAAATGAAAAATTAATAAATAAAAATACTGGAAATGAACTACCAAATTTAGAAAAAAAATATGATAAAGATAAAAGGAAAAGTATTTTAATAAATAAAGAAACTGGAAAAGAAATAAGTAATTTAATAAATAAAATTGATCCTGAAACTGGAGAAGAAGTTTTAATAAGAAATCAAAGTTCAAATTCTTTATCTTCTATTCAAAGTGATGAAATTTCATCAACAACTGAAATTATAAGTGTTAAAGATTTAAATAATGGAAATGATATTTTAATTAATAAAAAAACAAGAGAAAAAATAAATAGTATTGAAAAAAAAGTTAATGAAAGAACTGGAGAAATTAAAATAATTAATAAAGAAACTGGAAAAGAAATTAAAGGAATAAAAAGTAAATTTGATTTTGAAAGTGGAAAAGAAATTTTTATTGTTAAAAATAAAGATAATAACATTATTGATGATAATCAAAAAAATGAGAAAAATAATAAAAATATAATAGAACAAGAAATTATTAGTGTAAAAGATCCAATAAGTAAAAAAGAAGTTTTAATAGATAAAAGAACCTCAAAAGTTTTTAATAATATTAAAATAAAAACAAATAAAGAAAATGGAGAAGTTATTTTAATAAATAAAGATACTGGAGAAGAAATAAAAAATATTAAAAGAAAAATAAATCCAGAAACTAAAGAAGAAATATTTATTAGGCCAATTGAAAAAAAAGAAAATGAAACTCATATTATTGCAATTAATGACCCAAAGTCAGGAAAAGAAATTTTAGTTAATAAAAATACAGGAGAAAAATTAAATAATTTAGACATTAAAATAAATCCAAAAACAAGAAAAAGTATTATTATAAATAAACAAACTGGAGAAGAAATTAAAGGAATAAAAAGGAAAATTGATAATGAAACAAATGAAGAAATATTCATTAAAGAAGAAAATCCATTTAAAAAATTAGAAATAATAAGTTCTAAAGATAAAAAAAGTGGAAATGAAATTTTAATAAATAAAGAAACAGGAGAAAAATTAAATAATTTAGAAATAAAACAAAATCCAATTTCAGGAGATAAAATAATAGTAAATAAAGAAACAGGAGAAATAATAAATGAAATAAAAGAAAAAATAGATGATAAAACTGGAGAAAAAATATATATTAAAGATGATATAAAAAATAAACAATTAATCTCAATTAAAGATCCAATTACAGGAAAAGAAAATTTAATTGATAAAGAAACAGGTGAAAAAGAAGAAGATTTAGAAGTTAAAATTGATAATAAAACAAATGAACCAATAATAATTAATAAAAAAAATGGAGAAATAATTAAAAATATTATTCCAATAATTAATCCAGAAACAGGAGAAGAAATTTTTATAAATAAAGAAAATATTAAAAATAAAAATGAAGAATATGATATTAATAATAATAAAAATATTATCCAAAAAAAATCATATGAAATAATTATTAAAAAAGATCCAAGGACAGGAGAAGAAATTTTAATTAATAAAGATACTGGAATTGAATTAGATAATATAGAAAAAAAATTAGATAAAAAATCTGGAGAAAATATTTTAATTAATAAAGAAACAGGTGAAAAAATAAAAGATGTAAAAATAAAAATTGATCCAAAAACAGGAAAAGAAAATTTTATAAAAAAATATGATAAATTACCTTCAAAAAAAGAATTAATAAGTGTGATTGATCCAAGAACTAAAAAAGAAATTTTAATAGAAAAAGAAACTGGAATAAAGCAAGATTTAGAAATAAAAACAAATAAAAAAACAGGAGAAGTTAAAATAATTAATAAAGAAAATGGAGAAGAAATAAAAGATATTTCTAGAAAATTTGATATTCAAACTGGGAAAGAAATTTTTATAAGAAGAGAAAGTAAAAAAAAAGAAAAAATAAGTGAAATAATTCCAATTAAAGATTCTTTAACTGGAAATGATATTTTAATTGATAAAAAAACAGGAGAAAAAATTAATAATATTGAAAAAAAAGAAAATATAATAACAGGAGAAATTCAATTAATTAATAAAGAAACTGGACAAGAAATTGAAAATATTAAAATAGAAAAAGATAAAGAAACTGGAAATCAAATTATTTCTGTTAAAACAAATAGTATTACTTCAAAAAATATTGAAATTATTCCTATTAAAGATAACAAAACAGGAAAAGAAATTATTATTAATAAAAATACAGGAGAAAAAATAAATAATATTGAAAAAGTAAATAATAAAATTACAAATGAACCAATTTTAATTAATAAAAATACAGGAGAAAAAATAATTAATTTTGAAATTAAAAAAGATCCAATTACAAAAGAAGAAATATTTGTTATTAAAAATAATGATGTAAATAATATAACAGAAGAAAATAATTCTTCAATTTCTTCTTCAACTTCATCAGAACAAGAAATAAGAAGTATAAAAGATAAAAAAACAGGAAAAGAAATTTTAATAAATCAAAAAGGAGAAAAAATAATGAATTTAGAAAAAAAAGAAGATCCAATAACAGGAGAAACTAAATTAATTAATAAAGAAACTGGAGAAGAAATTAAAGGAATAAATAAAAAAATTGATATTAAAACTGGAAAAGAAATAATTAGATTTTCAAAAAATATAATTTTACCAAAAATTAAAAATGTAACTTTAATAAAAGATCCAAGAACAGGAAAAGATATAATAATAAATGAAACTGGTGAAGAATTAAAAAATTTAGAAATAAAAGAAAATAATGAAACAGGAAAAAAAATGTTAATTGATAAAAAAACTTTAGAAATAAAAAGTTGTATAAGTAAAATTGATCCTGAAAATGGAAAAGAAGTATTTTTAATAAAGGAAGAATCAAAAATAAAAGAAAAAGAAAAAAAAAATAATATTTTTACAATAGATAAAATTGATATTATCACATATAATGATAAAAGAACAGGAAATGAAATTTTATTAAATAAAAAAACAGGAGAAGAAATAAATAATATTGAAAAAAAAGAAGATCCAATAACAGGAGAAATAAAATTAATAAATAAAAATAATGGAAAAGAAATTGAAGATATTAAAATTAAAAAAGATTTTGAAACTGGAAAAGAATATTTTTCAATTCAAAAAGAAGAAATTGAAGAACCAAAAAATAAAATAATGGAAATCACAAATATTAAAGATCCAAGAACAGGAAAAAATATTTTTATAAATAAAGAAACTGGAGAAGAAATCAATAATATTGAAAAAAAAAATGATCCAATAACAGGAATTCCTATTTTAATTAATAAAAATACTAATAAAGAAATTAAAGGAATTTCAGTAAAAATTGATCCTCAAAATGGAAATGAAATTTTTATAAAAAAAAAAGAAATAATACCAAGAAATTCTATTCAATTAATTACTATTAAAGATCCAAGAACACAAAAAGAAATTTTAATTAATAAAGAAACAGGAGAAGAAATGAAAAATTTAATAAAAAAAATTGATATTAATAATGGTGATTCTTTTATTGTTAATAAAGATAATAATAAAGAAGTTAAAATTTTAAAAAATCAAATTGATACTGAAACTGGAGAAGAAATTTTTTTAATTAGAAAAAATACTAAAGATAATGAAATTGAAAATCAAATTAATAAAGTTGAAATTCAAATTAAAAAAGATCATGAAACTGGAAAAGAAACAATAATCAATAAAGAAACTGGAAAAGTATTAAATGATATTAAAAAAGTAATTGATAAAGAAACAGGAGATAAAATTCTTATCAATAAAAATACTGGAGAAAAAATTAGTGATAATTTAATAAGAAAAATTGATCCAAATACAGGAGATGAAATCTATATTAATAAAGAAAGTGAAAGAGAAAAAACAATAAATAAAAATAATAATGAATATTTAATTAAAAATGATGAAAAAACTGGAAAGGAAATTTTAATAAATAAAGAAACAGGAGAAATAAAATCAGATTTAATAATAAAAGTAAATCCAAAAACAAAAGTTTTAACTTTATATAATAATGAAACTGGAGAAGAATATAAAAATATAAAAAGAAAAATAGACCCAATAACTAAAGAAGAAATTTTATTAACAAATGATAATATAAATAATAAAGAAAATGAATCTCAAATTGAAATAATAAGTAAAAAAGATAATAAAACAGGAAAAGAAATTTTAGTAAATAAAAATACAGGAGAAAAATTAAATAATTTAGAAATTTATACAAATCCAAAAACAAGAAAAAGTTTTATTATAAATAAGCAAACAGGAAAAGAAATAAAAGGAATAAAAAGAAAAATTGATAAAGACACAAATAAAGAAATATTTGTTAAAGAAGAAAATCCATTTAAAAAATTGGAAATAGTAAGTGAAAAGGATTTTTTAACAGGAAAAGAAATTTTAATAAATAAAGATACAGGACAAAAATTAAATAATTTAGAAATAAAAATAAATAAAGAAGGAAATCCAATTTTAATAAATAAAGAAACAAAAGAAGAAATAAAAGGAATAAAAAGAAAATTTGATCCAGAAACAAAAAAAGAAATTTTTAGTAAAGAAAGTGTTTCAAGTGAAGAAGAAGAATTAGTTTTTACTGAAGATTCTTTTAATGGAAAAAAAGTATTAAAAAATAAAGAAACTGGAGAAAAATTAAAGAATTTTGAAATAAATAATTTACCAAAAACTAAAAAAAGTATCTTAATAAATAAAGAAACTGGAGATTTAGTTAAAGAATTTAAAGTAGATCCTGAAAGTCAAAAAATAATTTTTTCTACTGATAAAAAATTAAATAAAGAAAATATGAATAAAAATAATAAAAATGATTCAATTGAATTTTCTTTAATAAAAGAACCAATTACTGGGAAAGAAATTTTAGTTGATAAAGATACTGGAGAAAGTAATTTTGAATTAAAATATGATTCTAATAACAATAAACCTTTTTTATTTAATAAAGAAACTGGAGATAAATTTTATGATATAATAAGAAAAATAAATCCAAAAACAAAAGAAGAAAATATTGAAATTAAAAAAAATAAAAAAAATAATAAAATTGAATATAAGAAACCAAAATTAATTCCTGCTGAAATTGAAGAATTAGAAATTGAAAATGATGAAAGTTTAGATGAAGATATTTTAATAAATAAAAATACTAAAAAGAAAGAAGATAATATAATAATAAAAGATAATAAATTTATAAATAAAGATACTGGTAAAATAATGAAAAATATAATAAAAATAAAAGAACCATTTACAGATAAAGAAAAAATTTATAAAATAAATATACCAATTGATAATGAAGGATATGAATTACCAATTAAATTTAATAATTTAGAAATTAAAAAAGATCCAAATTCAAATGAAGAAATAATATATAATAAAGAAACAAATTTACCAATAAATAATATTATAAGAATTAAAAATCCAGAAAAAAAAAAAAGTATTTTTATAAATAAAAAAACTGGAGAAGAATATAATAATATAATAGTCAATAAAGATCCTGAAACTGGAAAAGAAATTTTTACCAAAGTTGATTTTATTGTTCCTTTAAATAAAGATTTTATTGAAATTGTTAAAAAAAAAGATAAAAAAACTGGAAAAGAAATTTTAATTAATAAAGATACTGGAGAAGAAATTGATAATATGGAAGAGAAATTTAATGAAGAAACTGGAGAAATAATTCTAAAAGATAAAAATAATGGAAATAAAATATCTGGAATAAATATAAGAAAAGATCCATTTACTAAAAGAGAAAGTTTTATTTATATTACAGATAATAAAAAATTAAATAATGAAAATGAAATAAAAAAAGAAAAAAATAAATATAATAATCAAATTTTAAACAATATTTTTCCAAATAAAAATAATGATAATGATTATGATAAATTTAATAGTAAAAATAAACCAAATAATAATAAAATTGATTTAAATTCATTTGAAGAAAAAGAAAGTCATTTAGACAGATTATTAAGATTAAAAAAAAGATTATTAAATGATAAAATAAAATATTCTCCTTTGAAAAAAAATGAAAAATATTATATTAAATCAACTTTAAAAAATGACAATTCAAATTCAGATTTATTTTTTAATATACTAAGACATTCTCAAAAATCAAATGTTAAAAAGAGAAATGATATTCCTTATAATAGTATAATAGAAAGTTTAAAAGTTGTAAATAAAAGTACATCAAAAAGTCCAGTTAAAGAAAATAAAAATAATAATTTAAATTCATCAATAAAAAAAACAGTAGAATCAAAAGATGAAAATGATAAAAATAGTTATAATAAATTAAAGAAAAAAAATAAAAAAATATATAGAACTGGAAGTGAAAATATTTTTTCAAATAGAAAAAACTGTAATAAAAACAATAAAATTTATAATAATAGATATGAAAATTATGATGAAAATTATAAAAACAATAATAAAAATAGGAATTTTGTGTTAAATGACAATTATAATAAATCATTATATGGAAATTTAAATAGTCATTTAAATCAAGAAAACTTAAATAATAGTTTTGTCAATATTTCAAAAAATAATAATAAAAATAAAAAAATCCATATAAATAGATTTAAATCTCAAGATAATTGTAATTGTAATTTTATAGAAGAAGAAAAAAATTTATCACCTGATCCTTATTTAATGAATCTTCAAGCAACAAAATTATTATTTGATTATAAACCATCATATAGTAAAAATAAAGATAAAAATAAAGCAACTTCAGGTCATTATTTTTCGAATTATTTGGAAGAAGAAAAACAAAATAATAATATAAAATTAATTAATAATTTAAATGATTCTGATATTATTTGTGATTATGATTTAATTTCTTCTTCATCAAATGATGATATTTTTTGGTTATATGAAGATTATAAAATTAAAAATATTATGTTTCCAAATGCTTTGGATTCTAAAAAATTTAAATATTTTAAAAAATAAATGATACATAATAAAGTACATTATAAGATTATATATAAATAGTTTTTTAAGGCAAAATTTTAGAAAAAAAGATATTAAAAACGATATAATTAAACATATTTTTGTAAATTTTCATTTTTTTATAAATTATAAATAGAAAAAAGTTCTATTTATAAATATTAATGATTATAAAAATATAATATATTTAATAAATATTAAGTTATAAATAATGAATCTAAACTTTATAAATCAAGAATTTGAAAGATTAGCAACAATAGAAGGTGCTATAGATTATGAATTTGAGCCAAAATCAAAATTAAAATATGGAAAAAGAAATATTTATTATGAAGATTTAAAAAATGATTTTATTAATGAAGTGAACACTTTTGGTTTTTCTCCTTTTATTTTAGAAAATTTTGAAAAACAAAGAAAAAATCCAAATATAATGAAATATATGAATAAAAAATTTAATCAAGGTTTAATTAATTATGTTAAAATGCAAACTAAATCAGTAAATATTAATCCTTTATCTGGAAATGTTATCAAAAAAAAGTCAAAAAATTTAAATAAAAAATTACCAATTATTGAAAATACTTTTTATTTAAAAAGAAAAGAAATTGTAAAAGAAAAAGATAAGAAAGATAATTTTTTACAAAAAGCTTTTGAGAATTTAGGAGGTAATAAATTAAATATTTCTTCTGATGATGATGATGAAAATATAAACTCAATTCATAATAATGATAATAAAAATAATATTCAAAACAATCAAAAAGCAATAAATAAAAATTATGATGAAATAAAAAAAAAACTAAGTAGTCAATTAAGAGAAAAATTTATGAAACAAAAAGATTTTGCTCATCCTTCATCAAATAATAATAATTCTATTCCTCAAATTTCGATTAGTGAATTTAATAAACCTGAAGCTTTAAAAATTAATTTTGAAAGATTTTTTGCTGAAAATATTAATAATAATGAATATAAAAAAATTGTTGCTTTAAGTAAAAATAAAGAATTTCTAATTAATCAAAAAGATAATAAAATTAATACTAATTCAATTAAAAATGATAGTAAGCAAAAAACTCCTATTAGTAAACTTTCTAAAGAGAAAAAAAGTAAAATTAAAAAATATAAAAATATTATTATTCAACCTTCTAAAAGTAAAAGTGAAACTTTTGAATTGTTTGAAAGATGTAGACCATTGAAAATAACAAAAAGAAAGGGGAGTATTATAAAGATAAAAATTGATGAAAATGAAACAAAATGAATTAATTTTTACAATATAAAAAAATATTTATATTAAATTAAAATACAAAATAAAAAAAAAATTAATATTATAATTAAAAATATTTATTGTAATATTTTATGTTTATCATATTTCAATTATTTCAACAATGATTATTTGTATAAATAAGTGTTTTAAAATTGATTTTTTGTCTCATCATCATCTTCATCAATTAATAATTTGTATAAAATATCTTTTGGAATAATTAATAATAAACTTCTAATTTGTTTAATTTCCTTATTTTTTTTAAATAATATAGGAAAATAATATATCAAATTAAATGTTAATATCAATGAAAAAAAAAATATAACGAAATAACCTCCAATATAATTAATATGCTCAAATAATGATTCAATATCTCCATAAACAGCATCAGAAAAAAAATTAAAAGCAGGTTTTATAACTGCTTCATTAAGTAAACTTAAATTTCCAAATTCATATGAATTTAAAACATTAAATGGATTAATTTCATTATATCTTTTTAAATCTTCAGTATTATTAGGTAAAATATAAGAATAAAATTCTGTTCCATATAATAATTCATTAAAATAAAAGCCAGAATTGAAAGCGATTTTTAAACTAATATTAACATTTGCATATATATTTACCATTGAATGTAAATAATAAATCATTATAGAATCCATATTATAATTTGTTATATTATCTGCAAATTTTTCACATGGAAATCCATAAACTTGTTCATAATCACTATAAAAACTACAAAGGCTATTTTCTTCTATTTTATTATATGCTTTTGACGAATTTGATTTTAATCCATATGTTTTTATATGCAATTCTATCTTATCTTTAAATTCTTTATAAGTTTCAAAAATTGAATCAAAATAATTTGTAAGAGTTTGAAATTTTGATGTTACTTTTGAGTTAAATTCCATGGCACAAGAATAAACTATATAAATTCTTAAATAATTAAATAAGATATCAACCATTGTTTTTTCACTTATTAATATATAATAAAATGATAATGAGTAAGAAATATCATAATATGTTTTTTTATTTATTACCATAATTATTGATAAAAATGACATTAATATTATTATGTATAGTATATATATTAATCCCAGTTTTTTTAAACTTTTTTTATCTGAAACAAGATTAGATTTTGGAAATTTCTTATTATTTTTTTTTATAATATATGATTGTTTTAAATTTTTTTCTTCTAATAATTTGATATTTTCATCATTTTCACTATATTCAGAATTGTCATCAACAAATTTTATTTTTGGATTTGAAATAAAATATTTTGAATCAAAATTTGAAACCTTATTTAATTGCATATATTTTTTACATTTTAAAAGGTTATATTTAATATAATCTTGATTTATTTGAAAAAAATATTTTAAATATTTTTCTTTTTCTTGTGTCATAATTAAAAATCCTTTTAAAGAAATTAGAATACATAAAAAAAGAATTAAAAGAATTATAATAACAAATGCCAAACTACTTTTTATCAAAATGTTTAAACTATTATTATATTCAGTTATAAATAAAATTATTAAATTATGAATATTTTCTAAAAATTCAGAATTCGAATTATAGAAAATAAAATTATAATCTAAATTATAAAAATTAATATTTTTTTCTTCTGTGTTTCCAAAATTAAAAACTGCATAATTTAATTCTTTAATTAATATTAAAATATTATTATTAATTTCAGTTAATTCTAATTGTTCATTAATTACAAAATAAGTTAAATTTAATTGATTAATTTTTTTTCTAGTTTTTTTTGAATAAGAAAAATAAGTAACAGAATTAATTAATTCTGCAGTCTCTTTATATGATTCTAGTAACTCTTGTTTTATTGATTTCATTATATTTTCCTTTGATAAAATATAATTCATATATTTCTCATTTTGTATTAATACAAGAAAAAATGAAAAACTAAAAATATGATTTATATTTTCAGATAAATCAATTAAATATTTTGTAACAAGAATAATATTATGAAGTGTTCCGTCATTTTTATTAATAAAAATAAAGAAAATAAGTCCCAATAATGCTATCACTATTATATGAAATAATTCTGTAAACATCAAAATTATTATACTTTTACTTAAATTCTTTGAGTAAATTTTTTGATAAAAATATGATTTATTTTTAATATAAAATAATTGATTTCTTCTTTTTATTTGAGGATAAATTAATTCTTTTCCAATTTGAATTTTTTCTTCTTTTATTAAAGGATCATTTTTCTTTTTTTTTATTTGTTCTTCAATGTTTTCTTCTATTAAAATAATTTCTTCAACTTTTCCCTTTTTAAACTTTGGTAATTCTATAAAATTATTATTAACAAAATCATAAATAAATAAGGTAATCTTATTTAATTTAACATGATAATAATTATCATTATTTATATTATTATCAATAGATTTAATAGATAAATTAATTTTAATCAAGTTTTTATCATCATTAGAAGAAAATGAAGATTCATAAGAATTTGAATAACTATTTGGTTCTGAATGTTCATATGAACTTGATGAATTACTTGAAGAAGATTTTTCTTCTTCAATTTGTAATTTTTTTTCTATATATTCTTTTCTAATATAATTGATTAATTTATCTTCTTTATTATTATATTTTGAATTATTATTAAAGTAATATTCTTTATTTTCAAAATCAAAATCAAATTGTCTATTTTCAGGAAGATAATTAAAAGTTATATCTTTAAATTCAATTGGTATTTCTTGAAAACTTACTTTTTTTGTTTTTGAATTTTTAATTTGATTTATATTTTTTTTACTTTCATTATTATATTTTGATGATTTTGACTTATATATTGATTTACATGATAAATAATTTGCTTTTATATTTTCATTATGATTTTCATGATTTATTTTTATTAAATCAAAATAATAACCTAATACTTCATTTCTAATTATTAATTTACTAATTTTAATTCGACATTTTACTTTATTAAAAGTAACAATTTCTTCTGGCTCATCAGTAAAATATTTTTTTAAGATAGTTAATTTAATTTTTAATTTATCAACATTTTTCATATTTGAAAAAGACATAATAACTTTAATAAATTCATCTCCAAATTCTTTTATATAATGTGTAATATCAATATTATTATTAATTATTTTATTAGTAAAATTAAGTAAATTAAGTGAATTAGAAGTAAAATTTTGAATAATTAAATTATTATTTGTTAATATATGACATTTATATGATAAATTATTAATCATTAATTGTTCAATATCAAAATTAACTTTAGCAAAAATAAAAGGTTTATTATCTTCATCATATAACATACCTACATAAAATCCAATTGGAAAAAGGAATTTACTACTAGTTTTTAAAAAAAAAATATGCTCTTTTAAAGCAGTTTGATATGAATCTAAAAATTTAATTTTTTTTAATTGTTCTAAAATTAATTCTTCATGTTTTTTTATTATAAAATCTGGTATTAAAATATTCATATTTTGTCCTATTAATTCTTCTGAAGAATAACCTAAATGATTACATATTTCTTCAGAAATTTTTATTATTGTACCAAAATTATCTTGTTTTAAAGTAACTATTAAAAATTGAAAAGATGAAGTAGATATTAATTGATTAATATTTAAAGAATTATTGATTGTTTCCGAAAAAAAGTCATCTAATTCTATTACTTCTTCTTCAGATTCAATTTTTGTAAAATCATTTAAAATATCTCTTTTGTAATTTGAATATAATAAAAAAATTTGTTTTTCTTTGACTTTTAATTTTTTAAATTTTTCAAACCTATAATCAATTTCATTTACTAATTTATTTATTTTACCACCTAATTTTCTTAAAATATTTATATTTTGATTTTCTTTACTATTTAATAACAAAGTCCAAAATTGATAATAAATTTCTGAAACTTGTGATATTAAATTTATTAATTGATTTCCTTCATATCTTAAAGTTATATTTGATTTATCAGAAGAATTTTCAAAAGATAAATTTTGAAGATGTTTTGTAATAATATAAATATAATAACTTTGAGATAATGTTAAATCATTATAATTATTATTTACTAATTCTTTTAAAATTATATATGATTTATCAACTTTTTTAAGAACATTACTTAAAAAAATTGCATAACCTATTTTTAATATTACACTATTTTCATATTTATTTATCATTGATTTATATGTTTGTTCAATATATTTATAAACTAAAGAATTTATATTTTCATTTTTTACAGATTCAATAAAATCATTTTTTGAACTTTCAATTTTTACATCTTCGTTTTTTCTAAAATAACTTGCAATATTTAACATGCTTTTTCTATCATTTTTCATTTTTCCAATTGAATATGATAATAACATTAACTGTTTATAAACATGAAATTCTTCTTTAAAAATAATATTGTTTAAATCAATTTTAACTTCTTTATCTGATAATATAAAAAAATAAATAATATCATATAAAATAAGCAAAAATAGAATATATATTAAACCTTTAAAAGATGTGTTTTTTATTAAATAACCAATCATTAATAATAAACAAGTATGAGTATAAACAAGTGATAAAAAAAGATGAATTGTTAATTGCAAATTTTTATTATTTTGATAAATAAATTCAAGATGAGTAGAATACAGAAGAAAAGAAGAAATACATATAAAAAAAAAGCAAATAATACCAGTTTTTGAATATTTTTTATGAAAAGAAAACAATATTAATGATATTGATTTTACAAAAAGTAAAACTTTTAAATGATTTGAAATTATAAATTTTGAAGTTGCAGAAGAATTTAATTCATCTTTTGAAAATTTTAAAACTACCATTAATAAACATAAAATAAATTTAAATACTAAATAAATTATTGATAAAAAAAAATATAAATAATGTTCTGAATTCCAACATTTAAATTTTTCTCTAAAATATTTTTTTGGTTTTTCACAAAATATAACAATTAAATGTATTTCTAAACCTGTATAATATGAAAACATTTGGATTATTACTAATGAACTTCTAAAAAAAATAATGGAATTTCTTTTAATATCAAGTTTTTTATTATTATATGAAAATATTAGTAATTCAATATATAAAATAAATATACAAAAAATAAAAATATATGAAGATATTAATAAAATAAAAAATACAGATTTATTTCCAGATAACAATTTTTCTATTCTAAAAGTTGAAAAAAAATTTGAAATGATTGTAAATAAATTTGTATCTTTCCAAATATCTTTAAACTATATATTATAAATTATTATACTTATACTTCTGAACTTAATGGTAAACTTATTAATTGACATAATTCAAGTAATGAAATTATTACTTCATATAATTGAGGTGGATTATATTCTTTAAATGTATTATAAAAAAGTTTAAAATTCGATAAACAAACTTTATATATAAATTGCTTCAGTAAATTTGAAAAATAAAATTTTTCATTCATTTCTATATTTATTAGTAAAAAAATATTAATATTGCCTTTTCATAAATTTTAATATATTATTTATTATTATACAAACAAAATTGTTTATATTATTCGACAATTATTTTTATTAATTAATATTTAGATAATTTTTTTTTTACAATAAAATTTTTCATCAAATATATTATTTTTTAACTAATTATTTATTTATTAATATATATTATTCTTTTTTTAATAGAGAAGGTTTATCTAATTTTTCATCAATTTTATCCAATAATTGTTTAAATTCTTCCAAAATTTGAATTTGTTTATCTTCTTTTGGATCTTTAAATTTTTGGTATTTTAATAATGATTCTTGATTATCCCACTTCATATTATAATTATGAAAAATATTGGATTCATTTATATTTTGATTTAAATTATCTTTTTTAGAATTTGATAAATTCGTTTGTCTTAATGAATCCATATTTATAACACTTTTACTTTGATTTAAGTCTTTATTAATTAAATTATTTCTATTTGGAGAATCGAAATTTGATTTATTTAATATAATATTATTATTGATTAAATTATTTGAATTAATATTATTATAAATTGATATATTTTGATTTTCTTGAGTTTTTTTATTTGCATTTGAATTTTCATTATTTGGTTTATTTTCTTTGGAATTTTTGTTCTCTTGATTTTCAAAATTTTGTTTTGAAGAATTTTCTTGAATATAATTTTTTATTTTATTTAATTCTTCAGATGCTCTAATTAATTTTTTATTTAAATCTATATTACTATTTTCTAATTCATTTTTTTGATTTATTAGTTCATTTATTTTTTTATTATATTCAATAACTTCAATTTGTTTATTTTCTAACAACACTTTAAAATCATTTTCTTTCATATTAATTTCATTTTCCATTTCTTCTATTTTTTTTTTTAATTCATTTATAATAATATCTTTCTTATTTAAATTTATTAGATTTTGAGATTTTTCAAAAGTTAAAATTTCAATATTTTGATTTTTGTTTGCAATTTCATTTTGTGATTCATTTAATTTTTCTTTGTAAATGTCTAATTTATTTAATAAATTATTATTTTCTAATTTTAATGAAGAAATAATATTTTTATAATTGTTTAATTCTCCTAATTTATTGTTTAATATATTAATTTCTTTTTTTAATTCTAAATTTGTTTCTTCATATTCATTAAATTGTTCTTTTGATTTTTTAACTAAATCTTGAAACTGATTTATGATATTATTTTTAATTTTTAAATCTTCTTGTAATTGATTTAATGAATTATTTAATATTGAATTTTTATCTTCTAAATTAAATACAATTTGATTTAATTGATTTATTTTAGAAAGTAAATCTTGAATTTCATCATTATTATCCTTTATTTGTGTAAAATTATGAAAATTGTCATTTTTGGTTTTTTTTATTTTTCCATTTAATTGCGTATTTTTTTGATAAGAATTAAAAATTGGAATATATTTTGGATCATCAATATCAGAATCTGTTAAATCACTTTCTTCATTATTATTAAATTTATTTCTTGAAAAAATAGATTTAGTTTCATTATTATTATAATTGTAATTAGTAGAAATTGAATTTATTTTATCTTCCATTAAAATTTAAATTTTTATATTTTATTTTAGAAAATTTTTTTAATTTGACTAAATTTATATGTGATTACAAAAATTAATATATATTATATTCTTCGATTTATAATATAGATAAAAATTAATAATATGAAAAAGAAGAATTTTTCAAAGAATTAGATGATTATTTGGTAATGAAATATTTCCAAGGATATCTTAATCATTTTGAAAAAAAAATATTAAAAGAACAAAATAAATGTACAATTAAATAGTAAATTATTCCTAAAATTTTAAGAAAATTAATATATTTCTTTACCAGATGAAAAGCCAAGTTTTATATGAATATTTGGTTTTATCAACAAAAATAAAAGTTTATAGTCCAAAAAAAAATAAGATATATAATAAGATAGAAAAATTTAAAAATTTTTTAGAAACTAATTCAATGAGTTCTTTCCAAATAAATGATATTTAAATACTCAATTAAATTATTTATTTCTTCAATCAAATTATAAACTAGTTAATAAATATATATTATTTAATATATTAGGAAAAGAAAATTAAGGACAAAATTAAATATTTATTATCATAACACAAGAATTTGATTATCTTTATATCCTCCAAAAATAATAAAGCAATATACTAAAATAAAATAAGGATATTTCTATTTTTATATATATTTTTTATTTAAAAAATTTTAAAAAAGGAATTAATGAAATTTTATTTTTTTATTTATCAAAATTATTGTTATTAGTTATATATAATAAAATACTATGAATTTTTCAAAAATATTTTTAGGAATAATTCATAATCTTAAAGAAGAAAAAGTCAAGTTAATAAACAATATATTAGATTTAATATATTAAAATTTCGATGAAGTATATTTTATTTTTGAGATTATAAAAAAAGAAAATTGAGTTTATTACAATATTTCATTATTTTCAAGATAAAAGAATTAAAAAACATATTTATATTTATATAAAATTGAAATCAAATTCTTTAAATTTATTATATACAAAATTAAGTTTTAAATTTTTAAAAGTAAAATGAACATCAAAAGATTTTAAACATTTATAAGATGATTATATTTCTTCTTTAAAAATAGAAATTAAAAAATAATATAATAAAACATTTTTCAAAAAAAATAAACAATTATTTGCAGAATTGGATTATAAAAATCAATATAATAATTATTTCTCTAACAAAATAAAAAAGAAAAAAAACAAAATATAAATTTAAGAAATTAATCTGATTAAAAAAAGATATAAAAATATCAGATAAATGATTTAACAATAAAATTAATATTAAAAAAATGATATATTGGTGTTGATTATATTAAATTTTGAATTAGATTTGTATAAAAAATTAAATTTTTATATTTATTATAAATCAAAAATCAATTTAAATAATACTTTTAATATTATATTTGTGAGAATAAAACATTTGAATTTATTTTTTTTAATTCTATTAGATTTATTAAATTATAATCTAATATTAATAAAGAAATATTTTTTAATAATTGATTATTTTTCTTAATTTATAATTCTTCTTAATTTCATTGATTAAATAATTTTAAACAAAAAACATTTTTTTAAAATAATAATTATAAATTTTTAATTTCTTTTTATTCTTCATGAATTGATTTATAATATTAAATTTTTAAATATTTATTAAATTAAAATATTATTCTATTATTTGTTTTTTCAATTTTTTGAATTAAATTGAAAAATGAATATTTTATTATATAATAATAAAATGATAAATATATAATAATTATATAAATAAATATTTCAATTTTATTTTTTAATATAAAAAAAGTAAAATATTAGTTAAAACATTTTTAATATTATTTATTAAGTTGAAAGAGCAATTTCAAGTTCATTTATTCCAGTTAAAATCCAACCAATAACTTCTAATATAAGTTCCTTTGAAATTATATAAACAATGTTAATTAAAAAGTGTTTTAACTAAGGTAATCTATTTGAGGTTCTTCATTTAATGCTTCTACTACAGTATGAATACCATCAATATAATTTGGAGTTTTTATATAATATCAAATAAATAAGGATTCTTTATGTTTGAAATAAATCCTTTATCAATGGTTGTAAAAATAAATCAATTTCTTCATGATTCATAATTAAACAAAATCAATATGATGATCAAATTATCTATTTAAAATAACATAAAGAGGAATACATTCATTTCAAACTTGTTCAGCAGGATGATTAGAACACTTTTTCTTTTTAATATATTTAATTTGTATAGGTGAAATACAATTAACATAAACTATACTTGGTTCATGTTTACTTTTGATGTTTTTGTTTCCTATCATTAATAAAATTATCAAATGATATATACTATGCATCTCAAATATATTCTTTATTAATACAATTTGGATATCCTTCTTTATATTCACATATATTTTTTAATTCTCTTTTATATTCTACTTTACCCATACAATCAATTCATTTTTGTCCTGGTAGATGTGTAAATTTTTCATTTAATCATCTTTTTTGAGAATATCTTTTTTTAATGTTTCATTTTTTAATTATTTTTCTTTTTTTAGATTCTTTTTCTTTTTATCCACACAATTAATACATACTTCATGATTACATTTTGGTGTTTCATCTTTTTTTTCTTCTTTTTGTTTAAAAAAAAGAAGAAAGAAAATTTTATAAAAATATTGTTTCTCCTTCTTTTGAATAAAGGTCTTTTATTGATTTTGAATCGTGGAAAATTATTTTTTTATCATTTTTTAAACTAAATTTGATGGGACGTTTGATATTTTTTCTATTGATTTTTTTAAATTACCAATTGTTCCATTTTCAGGAACTTCTACACGAGTAAAACATTCCAGTGAAATTAAACGATTAACTATATTCATTGTTTTCTAGTTTTTAATTTTTTTTTATATATAAAATAAATGTATTTTTTTTTATTTTGATATTTCAATGAAAGTTTATTTCCATTTCTTTTACTTTTTACTTTATAGTAATCCTAATTAATTTTTTGATTTATTTTCTTATTCCATTTTCTTCTCTTTTAAGCTCTATCTAATCTAACTATCTTCTCTTTGCGTTTTTCTTTCATCATTATAAATTGTTGATGTTTATTTAAATTTATTTTATATTATTTTTAGGTAAATCATTTTTTTAATTAAATCAAAATTAAATTTTTTTTAAATTATTTAATTATGGTTTTATATATCATATAACAACCATAAAATTGAACTTAAGAATATTTGTTTTTCTTCTTCTGTAAATCTATTTGTATGTCCAGCTCTAATATTGACAGTCTTTCCTTTGTAGTTGGGTCTATTAGTAACAAGGTATTCATAGGTATCTGAACCATATTTGGAAAATTTTAGAATAACATTACAAGTTTTACAGGAAGTATTATATTTTGAATAAGTTTGATGAGTATAAGAAATTGGAATTGAGTCTCCATATAATGCATGATTAGATAAAAAAATTGAATTCCAAAGTTCTGATTTTTCAAAATAAACAGTAGATCCACGACCAACTCCCCAACTATTTTGATGGATAAATCCTAAGAGTGAAAGCATTTCAACTGCTTCTGGGGCAATAAATCTTTTATGAGTATTATCAAATTGATCATGACCAGTGAATAAAGCACCGCCCTCTTTGATATATTGCATTAAATTTTTTGTGAATTTTTTGCATCTATCAGCCAATGAAAATCCAGCATCTACAAAATCAAGAACAACAAGATTGAAATTTTTAAGATAGAAAATAGTTTTATTGTCTAAATTTGGATCAAAAGCATCTAAAACTGTAAGATTAACTGTTTTAATTTTTGATAATAGTTTATATAAAACATCTGGTGAAATATTTTGTTGACTGTTTTCTGTTTTTGAGAAATAATTTGTTATTAATAATACTTTTTTTACATAACTATAATTTCTT
>JAJMZS010000458.1:0-35367 GCA_023807205.1 Isotricha prostoma | reverse complement strand
CCCAATCCCCAATCCCCAATCCCCAATCCCCAATTAAAATATAATGATATTATATATAAGTTTTAATATCATGCATAACATTAAAAATTACATAGTTAAATAAAAATTTAAAAATTAAATTATTTTTATTATTTAATATTAAATTATTAACTTAATAAACAAATAAATATTTAAATATTAATTTTAAATAATTTAATTTTTCATTCAATAATAAATTTAAAAAATAAAGTTATTATTTTCAAAAAATACAAGAATAAAATTTTTAAAAATCAAAGTTTTTAGTTCTATATAAAATAAAACCATTCAAAAGATAATAATAATAATTTTTAAAAATTAAAAAAAACATACTTAAAAAATCATCACTGATTCAATTTTTTATAATTAATAAGTTCTTTCATAACATAAGCCAAAACAGCTTTAGGATCATCTTTATTATCAATTTTTCCACTAATACCCAAAATATCAGAACATTCTCTAATATAATATTCTAAATCTTCATCATTGCATTTATTAGTAACTTGAGCCAATTTAATTTTTTCACTAGCAAATTGTTCATCTAAATCATATAATTCTAAATTAGGAACAGGAAAATCTTTAATAATAGGATCAAAAACAGCTAATTGTAAAGGAGGTAAAGGAGTTTCAAATTGAGGAGGAATAATACTTAAAATCTCATGTTTAACATGTAATTTATCATATAATTCAATAGCTTCTGGCACTAAATTATTATCAATTTTAAATAAACTCATATCATATAAATCATTAAAATTTCTTGGTGGTTCTTTTGCTTCTTCTAAACATGATTTAACTTTATCACTTAATGATATAATATTTGGAATATATGTATAATTACTTATTGAAACTTCCTTTGATGGAATTGTTACTCCTGGATTTGTTAATCCTAATAACCATTTTAATAAACCATCCATTACTTTTCTATTTTCTTCTTTATCAAGATAATCATTTTCTATAAATTTAATTGAACCCAATACACATATTTTTCCTTTTCCACTTTTCGAATTTGTACAAACACATAAAGGTCGATTTAAAGGATATGAAATAATACCACTATTAAATACAACTCCTACATTTTTTGCATTTGATGCTACATCAATACTTTGTCCAAATGGATAAACAATTTTTAATAAAGCATCATCATCATCATCATTATCATCATTTTCTAATAAATCTATTTTTTTTTTTTTATTAACACTTTTAATAGTTCTTAAGAAATCAGGATGAACTTTTAAAGTATCAATATAACATTCTTTAGGATGAAGATATTTATAATATGAAGTTCTAACAACACTATCAGAACGAAATTGGATTCCATAATCTTTTAATAATTCATTTAAATTTGAATTACATCTTGAATCTCCTCCTTCTCCTTCCATTAATAGAATATTTCCTCCTTCTTCAATATATTTTTTCAATGTATCAATTTCTTCTGGTAAAAAAGTTTGTTTTGGTTCTCCTACTATTAATATATTTCCTGTTTTAAGTTTATCTAATTTAAATTCTTTTTTTAATAATGCAGTCTATTTTTTTTTTAATATTAAAATTTAAAACTTACATTTGCATATTGATGTACTAAGCTATTTATAAATTTTGAATATTTTGCTCCTGCTGTTGCTACTACTTCTCTTTTTGTTCCAGTGAAGACTACTCTATATTGTTTTTTTTCTTTTGTTTTTTCTGCCATTTCTGTTTTATATAAATTAAAAATTAATTTTTCTATATTTTTTATTATTATTAATCTTATGATATAAATTATTATTTTAATTTATAACTTATATTTTTAATTCAAATTTGAAAAAAAAAATTCAATTTTTTCTAGAACTTTTTAGAAAAAAATATAAATTGAACTATTAAAATTTTAATATTTAACATTTAAAAAATGAGTTCTTTAGATAGAGATTTTATAGAAGCAGATGAATGGGAAATGGAACAAACAATAAATGACATTAATAAAATATTAAAAGGAGAAATTGGAGCAGAGGAAATAGAAAAAAAATTAAAAGCAAGAGAAGAAAAAAAGCAAAGAGAAAAACTTCTTCAAGAAATAAAACAAAGAGAATTAAAAGAAAAATTACTAAATGGAACACCAGGAAAAGGAGAAGGTAAAAATTATGAAAAATTTTGTCCATTTTGTTTTTATGAATATCAAATAAAAGATTTAGATTATTGTACACATTGTAAAAAACAATTAATAACAAGAGAAGAAAGAATGAAAATTTTAAAAGAAAAAGTAGAAATATTAAAAGAGCAAAAAAAGAAAAAAAAATTTAGAAGAATGAAATATGATAATTGGATAAAATCACAAGGTGAAATTCATATATTAGATGCAGCAAAACATGGACCAACAAATTATTCAAAATGGGATATGTATGAAAGTGAAAGTGATGAAGATGAAAAACAACCAATTTTACCTAGACATGATCCAAATTTTATTGCTTTAGAAAAAAGTATGAATGATGATATGAAAAGAAGAGAAATTTCTCAGAGAAAAAGTTTAAAATTTAAAGAAGAAGGAAATCAATTTGTAAAAGAGAAAAAATATAAAAAAGCAATTGAATGTTATAGTAATGCAATTGAGGAAACTAAAAGTAATATGATATTATATACAAATAGAGCTTTTGCTTATATGAAATTAGAAGAATGGAAAAAAGCTTGTGATGATTGTGATAAAGTTATTAATTATTATGAATTATTTGAAGATGAAATTGATAATCATATTGATACTTATACTAAAGCTTTAACTAGAAAAGCATTTTCTTTATTACAAATGAAAGATTATAAAGAAGCAAAAGAAACTATTGATAAAGCTGTTGATTATAATAAAGATAATGATGAAATTAAAAAATTATCCGAGGAAATTGAACATGGATTAAATTTATATAAAAAATCTGTTAAGACTATGAAAGATAATAAAAATAATAATAATGATAATATGACTGAAATAACTAAGTTAATTGAAGATTTAAAAAAATCTTTTAAAAATGATAAAATTACTGATAAAAAAGCACTTTCTGATCAATTTGATATAGTTATAAAAATTATTGAAAAAGAAAATAAAAAAATAAAAGAAAATCAAGAAAATAATTATATTTTATTTTTCTCAATTTCAGGTGGTATTGAAGCATTATTTAATTTTTTAAATTCAAGAGCAAATACAGATACAAATATTTTAACTAAATTATTAACATTTTTAAATTTAATAAGTGAAAATGACAAATATAAACATTTAATAAATTCAGTAAAAGGATATAATAAATTAATTCAATTTTTATTTAAAAGTGAAGCAAATGCAAAACCAGATGATGCTGGAGTAGATAATAAAATTAAGAAAAAATATGCTGATGCTGCAAATGTTAATAATCATATTGCAGTTTCTATTGATCAAGCAAATATTATTTTATCTATTTTAGAAGGAGCTACTTTAAATGAGAGTTGTAGAAAAAAAATTATTGATATAAGTCATTTAGATCAAATGTGTGAAATTGTTTTAAATAAATATGAATTACAAAAAATTTCTGATGTTAAAACTGCTAATTTATTATCTAAAGTTTATACTTTTATTTGTAATATTTGTTATTCATCTGATGAAATTAGGAAAAAAGTTTCTATAAAAGTTTCTGAAGTTTTTATTAAACAATTAAATGAATTCATTGATAAATATAATATAGAATTAGAACATCATAAAAACTTATTAAGTTCTGTTTTATCATTTATTACTAATTTAGCTAATGATGTTACTTTTAGAACAAATATTTCAAAAGAAAAAAAATTTTTGAAATTTTTATCTGATAATTTACTTGTTACTATGATAAATAATGAATTATTATTAAAAGGAAAAGAAATAGATGAAATTTATGAAAAAACATGTTCACTATTTTATAATTTAACTTTTTTAAATGGTGAAGAAAAAAATATTATAGATTATTATTTTGAAATTCATATTGAAGCTTTCTTATTCTATTTCATAAATCATAAATTTAACAAAAATAAAGAATATTTATTTCTTTATTTATTAAGAACAATAATGCTTTTATTTAGAATAGTAAAGTATAATCAAAAAATTTTTGATTCTGAAAGTCCAATTCCAGAAAAGGAATTAGTAATTGATAATTTAATTGAAATTATGAATCCAAAATATATTGAAACACATCCTGATATAATTGATTATAATATTAAAGCTTGGGTATTTCTTATAAAATGTGATTTTAAAGCAATGAATGAAAAAGGAAGAATGGGAAAATTAATTAAGAATTGTTGTGATATGTTAAAAAAAGATTGTGGTAATGATGCAAAAGGTGTTAATGATAAAAATTATCAAAGAGTAGTTAATACTTTATCATTATTAATTGGTATTATTGGAAAATATCCTGATAATGCTAAAGAAATTAAATCATTTATTCCTGAAATTATTGTTATTTGTAAGGAAAAAACTGAATTATTAAGAAAAAACGCCGCTGTTTTATTAGCTAAATTTGCAAGAAGTTCTCCTGAAAATGAACAATATGTAAGAGATTTACATGGAATGGAAGTCCTTTTAAGTGTTTCAGGATATATTAAATAAAATGAAATATATTAATTAATATAAATAATTTTATACATATCATTAAAAATTTAATATAATAATAAAATTTTTTTTTTCAAAAAAATTAATTTTTATTTTTTTAAATAAAAATAACCTTTTGAATTCATTAATCAAATTATTTAATTAAAAAATTAAAATTACTTTTTTTATTTTTTTTAAAATAATTATTTTAGTTACAAGTATTATTTAAGTATGATCAAAAATATATATATTAAAAATGAAACCTAAAAAGGATTCAGACTCGAAAAAGCTATTCAAGTCTGATAATAAGAAAGTGAATATTATACAATTTTTGAATATAGCTGATAATTCACTTCACCCAAAATGTTCTGTTAGTGTTGATGAACCAATATTCCAACCAGAACCTAGTACAATATTATTTGAAGACTATGAACCTCTTCAAATTTTAGAAAAAGTTTTAAAGTTAAGAAATAGAGATACAGTCCCAAGAAGAGTTAATATAGTTCATCCTGAAAATAGATTATTCCAAGTACTTCCTTATATTGTTTCTAAAAATTCAAAAAATAGAGAAGCAGGTGAATCTGCTAATACAAAAGTTGCTCCTGGAATGGAAGTTTCATATTTAATTAAATTTACACCTGAAGCTAAAGTTGATATTTCTTATGATTTAGTTGTTATTACTGAAAGAGAGAAATTCACAGTTCCTATTAAAGGTATTGGATGTAAAGTTAATATTGAATTTACAGATTATATTGATTTTGGTGAAGTTCCTGTTAAATATAAAATTGAAAAACCATTCATTATTAGAAATGTTGGAGAAAAAATTACAAAATGGATGTTGAAATGTGTGTCTAATAGTGTTACTATATCAAAAAAAGAAGGAATATTAGATATCGGAAAAAATGAACAAATTATTTGTACATTTTGTCCAGAAAAAGAAAAAAATTATAAAGAGAGTATGATTTTATCTTATGATGAAACTGATCATATTATTACAATTTATGGTAAAAGTAAAAATGATGCTGTTGATATTTCACCTAAAATATTAGAAATGGAACCTGCATATATAACTTTACATACTGAAAAATCTGTTACAATTACAAATGATACTGGTGTACCTATTGAATATGTATGGAAACAATTTGAATCAAAAGAAAAAGAAGAAGAAGCAAAACAAAAAGTATTTCAAAATTTATCTAAACAAGAACAAGAGGAAAAAATATTAAATGAATTACAACATACATATGAAGAAAATCCATATGAAGATGATACATCAATTGATCTTGAAGATTCATATGATGAAGATGAAATTATAAGAATGAATGAAAGAAATCATTTAAAAAATCAAAATATAATAGCAAGAAGATTTGAAAAGATTAAAAAATCATTAAATGAAGATCAAATGTGTTTCGAGCATCCAAACTTTGTAATAGAAACTTTAACAGGAAAAGTATGGCCAAATACAAAAGCAACAATAACTGTAACATTCAGACCAGATGAAGCAAGAGATTATAAAGATATATTTGCATATTTAGATGTAACAGGAAGTGAAAAGAGAATAAAATTAGAATTAAGAGGAAGAGGAATTGGTCCTAAAGCAAGAGTAAATAATCCTGAATTTAATTTATTTGATATTCCAATTACTCATCAAATCCAATTAGAACCTAAATTAGTTATTTATAATATTGGTGTCATTCCATGTGAATTTATTGTTGAAATGCCTGGTACTCCTTGTTCTAAACAATTTCATTTTGAACATGTTAATGGTATTATTCCACCTAGAGATGAAAAGTCAACAGGAGAACAAGTTATTCCTATTACTTTTAAAGCTGAAAGACTTGGTGAATTTTCTGAAAAGTTTAATATTAAAATTGGAAAAAGTAAAGATGTTATTCCTATTGTTTTCAAAGGACATGTCATTGCTCCTTATTGTAGATTTAGTGTTGAGAGAATTGATTTTGATAAAGTTAGTATGGGATTTGATAAAACTGAAACTGCTATTTTATATAATGAAAGTGATGTTGATATTGAATATCGTTTAAGAATTGCAACTGATAGTCAAGATAATGATAAAGCTATGGAAACTGTTTTTGAAATTTCCCCAAAAGAAGGTAGAGTTGAAAGAAAAAGAAGTAAAGAAATTTCTATTACTTTCAGACCTGATAAAGAAAGACCATATGATATTGTTGTTTTATTAGATATGTTAGGTATTGGTTTTGATATGTTAACTTTACCAGTATGTGGTATTTGCGAAGTTCCAGAAGTTGAAATTGAACCAATGGAATTACTTAACTTTGGTACTGTATTCATTAGACAAGAAGTTTATCAAACTATTAAATTACATAATACATCTAATTTATTAAGTACTCAATTTAAAGTAATGAAACAAGATGAACAATCTAAAGCTTGGGGAGAATTAACTTGTGATCAACAAAGCGGACAAATTGGTCCAGAACAAACTGTAACTTTGACTGTTAAATTAAAACCTTTAAGATTACAACAAATTAGATTAAAATTAGAAATTGATTGTAAAACTAAAGGATATAATGCAAGAGAAAGAGATAATAATTATATTACAGCAATAAATGTTATAGCAGTAAGTAAAGGACCTGATGTTGTTGTAGCTAAAGATAATGTTCCAATTCCAACATCAAAAGATGAAAAAGCAATTAAAGATTTACAAGCAATGGAAAATACAGTTGATTTCGGAATAGTGAGAACATTAAATGAAAAAATCCAAACAATAAGATTAGCAAATACATCACCAATAGATGCAATATATACTGCATTTATGAAAACTCCAGGAAGTATTTTTTATGTTAAAAATCCTAAAGATAGAATTAAAGCAGGAGAAACAAAATTAGTAGAAATATCATGTAAACCAGATGAACAACAAAAATTTTTAGATACATTATATTTTAAAATTGAAGAAAGTGAAGGATTTGAAGTTACATTAAAAGCAACTGGTGATGGTACTACAATTGTTCCTGAATTTGATTTAAAGACAATAGATTTTGGAGTAGTATTTACTTGTACTGATATTGAAAAAAAAATAAAATTTGAAAATAGAGGTAGAAGTGATCAATATATTTCATTTGTATCAAAGAAACCAAAAAAGAAGCCAATACCAGATGAGAAAAAAGAAAAAAAAAAAAAAGACGAAGAAGAAGAAGTTGAAGTATTTAGATTCTTTGAAGATTGTCCAAAAAGAACTCTACCATCAAGAAAATATGGTACAATGACATTAATTGCAAATTCACGTAAAGCTGGAGTAATAACTGCAAATTATGGTGTTCATTGTTATAAAACTTCAGATAATAATGGTCCTGAAATATGGGATGTTACATTAAGAGCAGAATTTATTGATCCACAATTAGAATTTTCTCCTCCTAAACTTTTCTATACTTATAAAAATGATGAAGATCATGATAAGGATACTATATATAAAATTGTTACTATTAAAAATGCTGCTTTACTTCCTGCTGATTTTTCAATTAAGACTGAACCACCTTTTAGTATTTCTCAAGATAAATTCTTAATTGAACCCGGTAAAACCGAAGAATTAAGAGTAGATTTTGATCCAAGTTCTAATAAAAAGAAAAAGAGAATTGAACAATTTGATGGAAAATTAATTTTCAAACATAATAATCATGAAAAAGTAGAAGAATTAAAAATGACTGTTCAAATCAATTTCCCAAATATCAAAAATTTACCTAATGAATTATATTTTGGCTGTTTATTAAATGATACATTTTCTAAAAAAACAATAAAATTAGAAAGAGATACATCATGTGATTTAGATGTTGTATATGATTGGGAATTAATTGAATTAGAAAATTCATATGAGAGTTTAAAAAGAGGAAGAGCAGTTACAAGAAAAATTCCATTAAATGAAGTATTTAGTATTGTTCCAATGAATGGTAGATTAAGAAAAGGAGAATTAGAAACTGAAGAAGTTACAATAACATTTACACCAGGACCAAATCAAAGATATACTGCAATTGCAAGATGTCTTGTTGATGGTGGACCTGAATATGATTTGAAATTAATTGGTGAAGCAAGTGAAATTAAATATAAATTACAAGTTAATGATGATATTTATGATTCAAATAAAAAAGAATTTGCTATTAAATTTGGTGAAATACCATTTAATACTTCTACTAAAGTTGATTTATTTATTAAAAATGAAGGTGAAGTACCATTTGATTATAGAATTACTTATCATACAGATAAATTAAGATATCTTTCTTTAACAAATGCAATTGATAGTGTTAATAAAGGAGAAAGTAAAAAAATTACTATTGAAATTATTCCAGGTGTTCCTGATAAAATGGATGATGAAATTGTAATTGAAATAGCACATTTTGAACCACATCATATTAAAATAAAAGCTATTGGTTATTATCCTGGTATTATTTTATCAGCACCTTTGGTGAGATTAGAAGAAAATTTCAAAGAATTATTTGAATTAACAAAAACAGATTATGTGTCAAAAAGAAGAGCATTAGATGATTATTTCCCAAAAACGAAACAAAATATAAAAAAAAATGTTTTAACACTTCAAAGTAGTTCCGAATTAAATAATACAAATATAACAGATGATTCAATATTTGAATTTGATGTAAACAGAAATTTATTATGTGGTAAAATTGTAGATAAAATGGCAGAAGGTGAAATCCAACAAAATATTCCTCAACCAGCTCAAACAACATCAAAATACCAACCACCACAACCTAAAAAAGCAGAAAAATCACCAAATGTTAATAGTGCAGCATATAGAGAAAATCAATTAAGTACATATATGAAAGAATTAGTAATAGCTGAATATAATGTTTCATATGGTAATGTAGTTGCAAATCATAAAGCAAGTATTACTTTTACAGTATCAAATTTGAATAAAGGTCAAATTAGTTTTACTATTGATAAAAAGGATATGGCTGCTAAAGGTTATACTGTGGTTAATGGAACTTCTAATGATAGATGTTATATTGATGAAGGAAAAAGTGTTAATATTACTGTTACACATAATACTTCTAGTAATAATGCTAATATTGATGTTAATAATGTTTTGAAAATTGTTATGAGTAATGGGGAAGTTTATTTAATTCATTTACATTCATTTGTTTCTATTCCTAATTTATCTTTAAGTACTAATTTAATTGATATGGAAAGAGTTTATCTTGGAAGAAAGAAAATAATGAAATTTAGAATTGAAAATATTAGTAGAGTTGATTGTTCTTGGAATGTTGTTTGTAAAGCAATTTCTGGAAAGAGACAAACAAAAGAAGAAAAGAAAGAAGATCAAACAGTATTTGATATTTATCCTAAAGAAGGTAAATTAGCACCAGGAAAGAAATTAACATTAACAACTACATTTGTTCCAATAAGAAGGAAAAAATATCAAGGAAAATTTATATTCCATATAATTGACAATGCAAAAAATATTGAATGTCAAATTAGAGGTAATGCTGAAGTATTTGATTTAGTAATTACTCCTGAAGTTGTAAATATTGGTCCAATATTACCATATTATAAATATGGGTTAGCGCAAATTGAAATTAAAAATCCAAATGATTCTCAAATTGAAGTTTATTCATCTGATTTTGATAAAAAATTCATAGAAGAAGAAAAAGTATTTAATTATTATAAAGCATTTTGTAAAAATCCAGAAGAAAAAATTGATATTAAAATTAGAAATGCAGGTGAACCAATGTGGAAAAAATTAGATGATTTTAATACAAAATTAAATGAAAAAATTGAAGAATTTAAGCAATTTACAGAAGAATATTTAACAAATCAAAATGAATCATTTGATAAATTATTCACAAATGAATATCATGAAAAATTATCATTATTAATTCCAACTGATGATGATGATGTTGAAATTCATTTCCCACAAGGAGTACCAAAAAGAGATAAAGTAAATATAGTATTAATAGGTCCTACTCAAAGTGGAAAAACTTCAATATTAAAAGAACAAGTAAAAAAACAATTTAGAGGAGTAGTCTCAATTAAAAATTTATTACAATGGAATTTAGATAATGGACATCCAGAAATGACAGAAAAAATAGCTACATATACAGAAGAAAAGAAAAAAGAATATGAAGAAGCAAAAGTAGCATATGATAAATTAGCAAAACAAGCAAAATCAAATAAAAAAATGACATTACCAGAAGCACCAAGTGAAAATATGTATAAAAATGTATCAAAAGAAATTTTTGCTGAATTACTTACAAATAGAATATCTCAACCAGATTGTAATTGTGGATGTGTATTTGATGATTTAGAATCAGAAATTTTAGATAGTCCTGAAACAGTTTTAGAATATTTAGATGATTATTTTGTAAAAGAAAATTTATATTTAGCATATTTTGATTTTCCAAAAGATAAAGATGGATATGATGTTTGTCATTATATTGATTGGTCAAATTATGTTGATGAATTAAATCCAGATAAAAGAAAACCTTCAGTTAGAAAAAAATCAACACAACCATTAAAAGTTCCACCAAAAAAACCAACTGGTTCTCCATCAACATCTCCTGAAAAAGCAGCTGCTACTTCAACTAATAATAATAAAGCTAATACAACTAATAAAACAACTACTAATATTAAAACTACTAGTACTAAAAAGAATGTTAAAGGAAAAGGTAAAGTTGAAGTTGTTGAAGAAGTAAAACCTGAAATTAATCCTGAAGTTGTTGAAACATTTGAAAAAATGTTTGAAGATTTTGTAAAAGAGAAAATTCCTGTTTTTAGTGTTGCAAATGAAGAACCAAAAGAATTAACACCAGAAGAAAAAGAAGCTTATGCACAATATGTTGAAAGAATGACTAAAAAAATGGAAGAATTATTAGATAGAAGACTTAATCCACCAAAAGAAGAACCTGAAGAAGAAGAAGAGGAAGATGATAAAAAGAAAGATGGTAAAAAAGATGATAAAAAGAAAAAAGAGGAAGAAAAGAAGAAAAAAGAAGAAGAAGAAAAGAAAAAGAAAGAAGAAGAAGAAAAAAAGAAAAAAGAAGAAGAAGAAAGAAAGAAAAAAGAAGAAGAAGAAAAGAAAAAGAAAGAAGAAGAAGAAAAGAAAAAACAAGAAGGTGAAGAACAAAAAGAAGGAGAAGAACAAAAAGAAGGTGAAGAAAAAAAAGAAGGCGAAGAACAAAAAGAAGGAGAAGAACAAAAAGAAGGTGAAGAACAAAAAGAAGAAGAAGTAGAACCAGAAGATGAAACATTTAAAATGGAAAGAAAATGTGTTCCAATTATGTTCGAACATTGTATTCCTCAATTATTATTAAGTTATTATAAATCAATTCCAGATCCTAAATTACCTGATCCAGAAGAATTACCAATACCACCTGATGAGGAAGTTCAAATAATTAAAAAACCAGCTGTAAGACAACCACATGAAATGTTAGAAAACTTTTTCTTAAAAGGAATTGATGAGAAATATAAAGATTTACCATTTGAAGAATTACTTGAAAAAATTAAAGAAGAAGATAAAAAAGCTGAAGAATATAGAAAAAATAAAGAAGCTGAAAATAAAGATCCTAAAAAGAAAAAAGCTCCACCTAAAAAAGATGCTAAAGGAGGTGCAGTTGAAGAGGAATTTGTACCTGAAGTTATATTAACTGATCAAGTAAGATGGGTTATTCCACCTAATGAATCTGTTAAAGCAATTGTTGGATTTTTCGCTAAAGAAGTTTGTAATAAATCACAAGAATTTTTATTTGAAGTTTTAGCTTATCCACCTATAGAATATAAAATACAAATTAATGGAGAAAGTGATTATCCTTCAATGACTACAATTACAACAAGGCCTAAACAAGGTTCGATTAATTTAAGAGGACTTGGTAAAAAATTCGAAGATGATTTTGGTTATATTTTAATTACTAATGATCCAAATAGAGAATTAGAAAAATATAAAGCAACTAATTGTAAAACTCTTAGATTTACAAATAATGGTAAATTTGATTTAACTGTTGATTTTGATTTTATGAGTTCAATGAATTTAGATGGATTAGGATTTAAATTACCTTTCCCACCAGGTCAATCAACTGATCCTAATTTCGATGCTAATGCTGATCCAAAAGCAAAAGATAAAAAACCAGCTAAAAAAGATCCAAATGCTCAAGAACAAAAAACTCCATTCCTTTTACCTAAAAATCAAATTGAAATTAAAATGGGTCAAACTGCTGAATTAGAAGTATATGCTTTCCCTTCAAAAGAAACTGAATATAAAGATGAATTAATATGTTTAATGAAAGATAATCCAATTCCAACTAGAGTTTTATTAACTTGTAAAGGTGCTGAACCTAAAGTTGATATTGAAACTGATTCATTAGATTTTGAAAAATTAGTTGTGAATCAACCTAGAACTAAATATTTAAAGATGAAAAATGTTAGTGAAGTTAATTGTAAATGGGCTTTAACTGGATTAGATGCATTACCTAATGTTTATAAAATCGAACCTATTAATGGTATTATTGAAAAAGGTAAAGAACAATTAATTGCTGTTACTTTCTGTTCTGAAAATCAAGATAAATATCCATTCCAATTTAATTTAGAAATTGAAGATAATTTAGGTTATGGTGTTAAAATTGAACCTAAAGTTATTAAATTAATGGCTGAAGCATTTAAAGTTAGTGTTGAATTAGTTATTAATAATGAAGGTAAAATTATTGATTTTGGTAATGTTAAAGTTAAAGAAACTAAAGGATTCCCATTTGTATTAAAGAATTTAGGTATATATAAGATTAGATATAAATTTGAGATTATGAAGAAATTGTGGCAAGAATTATTTAAATTTGAACCTGTTGATGGTGAAATAGAACCTGGAAAAGATAAAAATATTTATTGTATTTTCAAAAGATATCCAAAAGATATTAATATATCTCCTCAAAGAAATTCAAGTGAAATTAAATTATCAATATTTGAAGGAGAAAAAGGAACAAAAAATCAAGATATTAATATATTTGTTAATGTAGCATCATATTTCTCAAAATATACAATAAATCCACCAAAAAGCATTAACTTTGGTTCATTACAATATAATGAGAGTCAAACACGCTCAATTGAAATTAGAAATGAAGGTCAATTTGATTTTAATTATGAAATATTTGAATATTTACAAGATATAAATAAAATGAAAGCAATAAAAGAAGAAAAAGATCAAAAAGAAATAGAAGAAGAAATGGAAAAAGAAAGAGAAATTAAAGAAGCAATTGAAGGTGGAAAACCAAAAAAACAAGAGAAAAAACCACCAAAGCAAGATCCAAAGAAAAAAGGTCAAGAAGATGTATTAACTATAGGAAAATACCAAATTAAAAACTTTAAAGGTACAATAGCTCCAGGAAGTAGTGCTAAAATTGATGTAGTATTCACAGCAGAAGGGCAACAATTCTGTAGTGCAAACTTAGCAATAGATATTCAAGGTAGACAACCAGAAGATAATCCTCTTGGAATTCCATTTGATTTAGTTGCTGAAAGTTGTATACCTGGAATTGAAACTCAAGATTATGATGCAATATTTGAAGAACAAACAGTTTTACCAAGTATTAGTCCTGATTTGAATAAACAAAATGTTATTACAAGTGGATTATTTGGTGCTGAAGAAAAAGTATTTTGGTTTGGTACTATTATTGCAAGTAAAAATCCAAATGGTGTTAGTGAAAGATTTAAATTAATAAATAATAATAAAATTCCATGTATTGTAAAAATAGCAGTTAATCCTAGAACTGCAAGTAAAAGTGAAGGATTTGCATTTACTGCTCAATATAAAGATCCACTTAAAATATATCCTGGTGAAAGTGAATATGTTACTGTTACATTTAATCCAACATCAGTTATGCCTTATTCTGGTTTATTTGAAGCAACAGTTGAAGGTAATTCAGATCCAAAGAGTGGTTCTTTGAAATTCGAATTAAGAGGTGAGGGTACTTTACCTACATTATTACTTGATTCACCTAATGAATATGATCCTGATGGTACTCCAATGCTTAAATTTAAAAAGATGAGATTAAAGAAATCAACAACATCACAAATTGTACTTAAGAATGAAGGTGTTGTTCCTGCTACTGTTCAATTTGAACCATTAGTTCATGATTGTTTCAGTTTTGAATCTTCTACAACTGCCACTATTCAACCTAAAAAATATCAATCTTTTGATGTTAAATTTACTCCACTTTATGAAAAAGTTGAAAAAGCTGTTATTCAATATAAAACATTATTTAATCCTTATGAAAATCCTAAATTAATAATTACTGGAGAAGGATTCTTTGAACCTGTTTCTATTGAAGGTTTAACTAATGATATTGAAATGAATTTAGGTGATGTTTGTGTTAATTCTGAAAAAACTTATTCATTAACCTTAATTAATAATAGTGAAAATAATTATAGATTTAATATGATTAATAATTTAGAACCATCCCTTATTTTTTATCCAACATATGGTTTTGTCTTAGCAAAAACTCAAAAAGAAATTAATGTAAAATTCATTACTCCTGAAAGTGTAAAACATATTCAAAAAGATTTATTTGTTGAATTAAAACAATTTAATTTTAATACTGATGTAGTTGAAACAGATTGGGATGAGACTATGAAAACAATTAAGAAAGTAACACCAGCACAACAACAGGAAATATTAGCTAAAAGACAAGAAGATATGCAAAAAAGAAAAGATGAAAGTGAAGCTATGATAGGTGTATTAACTAATGTAAAAGGTGCAAAAGTTCCTGCTGCTAAAGGTAAAGATCCAAAAAAAGATGCTAAAAAAGATGATAAAAGTAAAAATGTTGCTGTAGAAGAAAAACCATCAGAAGAAGAAGCTAATATTGATATTGAAGAAGTTAATCCAGAACCAGAAATTACAATAATAGATAAAAGTGAAAAATATTTGCCAATTAAATTAAATGTCATTAGTGATTATGCTAAATATGAATGTAATATTAAAGAAATTAAATTCAAACCAACTGTTATGTATGGTACAAGAAAATTCGATTTTAATATTAGAAATATTTCAATGATGGCTTTAAATTATAAATTCATTTTCACAAATCCAAATCCAATTAGTAAAAATGAAACAACAAACTTATTAACATCATATGATAAAACATATCCACCACAAGATTCGGCAGGTGGTGCTTTCACTATTTCTCCTAGTCATGGTACAATCCCTGCTCAAAGTGATGAAATTATTACTATAACATTTAATCCTTTAGAAGTAGATGAATTTAACTTTAGAAGAATATTACATTGTAATATTAAAGATTTGGATCCTTCTATGAAAGAATTAAAAATTGAATTAAGTGGTGATGCTGAAAGACCATTATGTCATTTTGAAATGGAAGGTGGATGTCATAGAGAAAATGGAGCATGTATTTTAGAATTTGAATCAATTGGTATGATGATTAAAAATACTGTTAGATTCTTTGCTTTAAATCCAACTAATCAAGGATATGAATTTGAATGGGAACAACCTGATGAAGATTTAATTCCAAATATTAATAAAGTTTTTAGATGTTTAACACCAAAAGGAGTTATTTATTCTGGAAAGAAATTTGAAATGGTATTTGAATATACTCCTAATTCATTAGGTCAACATGAAGCTTTTTATAACTTTAAGATATTATCTGAAAATCAAATTCATAAATTTATATTGCATGGTATTACTAGAGAACCTATGATTTTATTCAATGTTGGTAAAGTTAACTTTGGTCCATTACTTTTAGGAGGAAGACAAAAAGAAGTTATTCAAATTAGTAATGAAGAACATTTACCATATAAATTCTTATTTGATAAAGATAGTATTAAAGGAAATGTTTCATATGGTGATAGTTTATTTGTTTCTCCAATTGCAGGAACATTACAACCAAAGAGTAGTACTAAAATTGAAATAACATTTATGCCTCGTGTTGAAAAGGAATTTAATTATAATTTATTATGTAAAGTTAAACAAAGAATGAAACCATTAACATTAAATGTTAAAGGAGTAGGTTATACTATTGTTCATGGAGTATTCCTTGATAATAAACCAGATATGAAATTATTAAGAAAAGGTGAACATGTTATTGACTTTGGTGACTTCTTTATTAATGATAAAAGAGAAAGAAGTATTAGAATTGAAAATAATGGTGGATTTAATTTCCATTATTCATTTAAGAGAAATGGTGCTGATTATCTTAAAATTACTCCTGATAGTGGAACTGTTACTAAAGGAAGTAAAGTTAATGTTACTTTAACTTTATTACCACTTAATAGAATCAATTTAGTCAATCACAAAATATTCCTTAATATTATTTCAGGTCCAACTTATACTTTCTTAATTAATGCCAAAGCAAGAACTCCACAAATTATATTCTCTTCTATTAAATGTAACTTTGGTCCTTGTTATGTTATGAGACAACCAGTTCCAATTGTACAAATAATTACAGTTAAAAATATGGATAAAGAAGCATTAACAATTGAAACTGATTTCGATAGTAAAAACAAACAATATTTGGATGTTTCACTTTCAACTGGTCAAGTAATATTACCTTATCAATCACAAAGTGATATTCTTGAAATTCCAATTCAATTTATTCCAAGAGATTATGTTAAATATAAAGACATTATCAAATTTAAATTTAATAATATATATGATGTTGATGTTGAAGTAACTGGTGAAGGAATACCACTTAAAGTAGAATTAGAAGATCCATCATTACAAGCTCTTAACTTTGGAATAATTAAATTAGGTCAAAATAAGAAAATGTCATTTAATGTTATTAATAGAGGTAAGATGTTAACAACTGTAGAATTATATCCTGATAATTCTAGTACATTCCTTAAGAAATGTTTATCAATCAAAACTGATTTTGTTAATGATCATCCAGATGAAGTTACAAAACCATTAATTCATGTATTACAACCAAAAGAAATGTTCAAAACTGAAATTACTTTCAATCCAAATATAAGAATACCACAATTTACAGAAGATTTAATGATTAAAATTAATAATAGCGAAAGAAAGCGTTTACTTGGAGTAACAGGAGCATCTTATGGTGTAGATGTTAAAATGGTAGGTGAAATGCCATCATTTGGTTCAGTTACAGTTAATTCAAATGCAATAAGAACAATATCTTTAAGAAACTTTGGAGATATTCCTGCAATATTCAATTGGTCACAAGTAGATAATAAAAAGAAAAATTATACAAAATACTTTACAATTACACCACAAAAAGGAACTATACCACCACATGAGGATGTAATGATTCAAATTATTTTCCATCCAAAAGATGTAAATAATGCAATTCAATATGAACATATTAAATGTAATATTGAAGAATTTGATACACCAATTGATATTAGTTTATATGGTAAGAGTATTGAATGTCCTGCAGATAGTATTACTGAAAAGAAAATGGAAACTCAAGTCCGTGTTCCAGTTACATATGAAATTAAAATTAAAAATCCAACTGATAAACCATGGAGAATTACACCATCAATATCATCAAGTGTTAAAAGTTATGTTGATTACTTTAAAGGAAGTGACCAAGTATTTGAAATTAATCCAGGTCAAGAAGCAACTTATACTTTAACTTATAGACCATTAACAATGAGTAAAATTAATCCAGAAGATGAAAATGAAAAAGTTAAAGAACATGATGCTACTGTTTTCTTCCCATTACCTGATGGAACTGCAAAAATGTTTAAGATAATAGGAACAAGTCTTGCACCATCAGCACAAGAAACAATAAATGCAACTGCACAAGTAAGAGAATGGACAATGATCAAATTAAATATTCAAAATTGGTTATATCAAAACCAAAGATTCAAAGTTACTTGGGATAAACCACAACAAGGAATATTTATTAAAGGAGCAAATACAATTGATATTCCATCAAATTCATCAAAAGAATATAAATTAAGTTATAAATCATTAAAAGATTCTCCATATAATTTCAAAATAACATTCCAAAATGTAGATACTAAAGAATATGTTTTCTATATGATTAATGTTACAATGACATCAGCTAATGCATTATCAACAGTTGAATTATCAGGTGAAATTAGAGAAATTGCTACAGGTTCATTTACAATTAATAATCCTCTTAATATTGATGTTACAATACCTAAAGAACAAGTTGTTATTGAAAATGAATATTTAACAATATCACCAGAAACAATTAATATTCCAGCTGAAAGTGAAGTAACTGTAGATGTATCATTCCGTCCATTAATAGTTGGAAAAACAAATACAAATGTCATAATAAAATCACCTGAATTAGGAGAATTAAAATATCCAATAGAAATAGAAGGTACAATTGCACCAGCTAAAGTACTTCAACCAATTCAAGCATCATTAGGTAGTGAAAAAATTGTTCAAATTACATTTACTCATTATTTAAAGAAAGCAGCAACCTATACTGTAAAAGTAGAAAAATATGCAGATAATATTCCATTCTCAGATTTCGTTCCAGAAGTTGCAAATATAACTGTAGATCCAGCAAAAGGAGGTCAGCCTGAAAATACATTTAATTTAAAATATGAACCAAGTAATGTAAGTGAAAGTAAAGGAATATTAAAAGTTTCATCTCCTGATGGTGGTGAATATCAATGGATTATTACTGGAAAAGCTTCATTCCCACAAGCCCAAGGACCATTTAAAATTCCTGCTGGTAAAGGTTTATCTCTTGAATTTAAAAATCCACTTAATGAAGCTGTTGATGTTAATGTAAGATTTGATAATCCTAATTTCTCTGCCGGTAAAGTTAATAATAAATTAGAAGCTAAGAAAGTTATGAATGTTCCTATTGCTTATAAGGTTATTAATAATGAAAGTGGAAATACAGGTAGATGTATAATTACGATTAATAAATTACCCTCTTGGGTTTATTATCTTAGCGCTGAATAAAATTTGGTTTATTAATATTCACTTTAATTTTTATTTTTAAACTTTAAATTTTAATATTTACTAATTGTTATTAATTCTCTTTATTTTTTATAATCTTATAAAATATTTTATTTAATTTATTGACTAAAATGAAAATTTAAAATATAATTTATTGATTCATTATTTTTAAAAAAATAATTATTTTTTTAATTTAGTTATATAAAAAGGAAATTTAAAATTAAAATGTAAAAATGGAACCAGACCCTAAACCATATCCTAAAGTTAGAAGACCATATAATTCAAATAAATTACAATGTCCAATTTGTTTTGACACAATTCAACAACCAGTAAAATGTTTAAAATGTAGAAATGCTTTTTGTAAAAGATGTTGTTTTAGATTAGAAAGATGCCCAATGTGTAGAGCAACTCCATTTAAAACAATTACTTATGAAAAAATATTTAAAGTTTTTAAAGAAATTTTCTTTTATAGATTCTTAAGTCAAGTTAGATTAATGAATAATTTAAAATCAGGAGAATTTTTAGAATGTTCATGTACTTTATGTAATTTTAGAGGACATAAAGAAGATTTTCTTGAACATTTAATTGGATGTCATAAAAAAACGTTTACTGATTTTTTTAATATGAAAATCCAAACTGATAGAAAAAAGAATATTGTAACTGAAATTTTAGGGGAACAGTTTAAATAATTAATAATATTATATTATATATCTTTAATATTATTATAAATTAAGGAATATTATCTACGTTTCTTTTCTTTTTGGTTCTAAATCAGTTAAAGGTAATAAAAATCGTTTCTTTGTAACAATAAATGTAATAATTAAAATAATTAACACAAGTGTATGAATAATATCTGCAATTATTAAATATAAAAAATAATCAAGAGCTTGATCTGGAATAAACCAAAAAATTAATCTTATAATTCTTGAAATAGCAATGAATATTAAATAAACTCTTGATAATGCACCAATATCTCCTTCTTTATATATTAAAGGAATTTGTGGAATTAAACTCACAGAATCAGAAAAAATATGAAATGATATAAATATATCTATATTAAAAAATTTTTCATCATATCCCACATTAAAAAACAAAGAAAGAATTAAAGTAACAAAAATCAGAAAATACCAACTTTCATATATTTTATTTTTCATAGATAATATTTCATAAGAAATTTTCTGACAATTATGTAAATAATTATATATAAAATATATTTCAATAAAATATGAATAATATAACTCAAGATATGTAATAAAATACCCATTAAGATATGATTTTCGTTCCCATAAATGTCTTGCAATAGTTGAAACTAAAAAAATAATATGAGTGTCCAATGAAACACATTGAATATTATCACTTTTTTTTTTCATTATATAAAGTTGATATGTTGTCCCTAAATGTTGTGCAATTTCACTTAGATGAAAAACCCAAGCATTGCCTTCATCTTCAAAAGTAGACATCATTTTCCTATAAAATAAAAAAATATAAAAATTAAAAATTTAAATATTATATTTAAACTTTTATTAACTTTATAAAAATCTTATTAAATATAACCTAAATTAATTAACTTATCAATTAAATAAACACCAGCAAAAATTAAAAAAACAATACCACTAAGAATACTAATTTGTTTATTTGTTAAAAGACCAGAAATAGATTTTCCAATTAAAACTGCAGTAGTAACTAAAAGAAATTGTGCTAATGAAGTTCCACAAAAAATTCCAGATAAATTATATTTAGAAGTTATTACAATTGTAGCAATTTGAGATTTATCTCCTAATTCTCCTATTATAAAAGCAATACAGTATTTCCACCATGAATTGAAAACACTTAAATCATCTTCTAATTCTTCTTCAAAGTAAATATTTTTTATTTTAACATTTTTATTTTCATCATTCTCATTTTCATTTTCATTTTCTTTTTTTTCTTCATTATTATTAATTTGTTGAAGTAATTTTTTTGATTTCAATTGAATTCCTTGTATAATTAAGCTAATACCAAAAATACTAAAAATGATAATTGCTAACCAATCCAATGTATCTCTATTTATAAAATAAGGTAATATTGCACCAAGACAAATACTAACAATATTCATAAATTCAGAAACTATTAAAGATACTGCAAATGCTTCCCAAAATGGATTCATTGAAACATAAATCATATTTAAAAAATAAGTTTTATCACCAAATCCAGCAATAAATACTAAACTTAATCCTCCATAAAATCCTTGCCAAAAGTCTTCTGTTAAATAATCATTTGGTTTCTTTTTTTCAATTAATTTAAATAAAGACATAATAAAATATTTTAATAACAAAATTTTAATTTTAATTTAAATTATAAAATATAAAAGGGATGAGGATGTTCTAAATTTTTTAAATTAATTTCATTGCAATTTTCACATAGGAAATAATTATCATCACATTTACTACATTTATATAAATGCCCAATTATTTGTTTTTTACATGAATTACATTTAAATCCTCTAATATCATTTTCAGTATAATTATTTTTTTTAATATACATATCCATTAATTTTCCTTTTATTTCTTTCAAAAATTTATTAATTTTAATTTCTTTTTGTTTAAGAAAATTAATATTTGGATCCAATTCTTCCTTATTAAATTCAATATTTAAAACAGGAATTGGTTCAATTTTATTAAAATATTTTTCAAAAAATATTTTTGTACCCATATCATCTTCAATTGTAATAATTGAACCATTTTCTTCAAATGTAATTTGTTTTATAGGCTTTCTAGCATTTAATTTTTCTTCAATGAATTTTGTTAAATCTAAATATAAAAATAAGTTTTCAATTTCTGTTTGCAATGGTTCTTTATCTTCAACTGATAAAATAATTGGCATTTTAATTATTTTTTCTTCCATTTTTATAAAATAAAAATTAACTATTTTATTGATAAAAATTTTTAAATATATATATAAATATATATTCATTTGTTTTTTACAAATTAAATATTTATAAATAACTTATTATTTTTTTATATATAATTGTTTAGTAAAACATTTATTACATTGCATTCCTTCATATATATTTCCACAAACTAAACATAAAACCTTTTCACTAAAAATATATGTATGAGTTTCTCTTTCATCATGACATATATAACAAGGATAAACTTGATTACAACATTGAAAAATTGGTTTATAATTTGCTTTAAAATGTATACATTTATCTATTAATCCTCCTTCATTAGTATTCTTTATCATTTTTAATTTACATAATTCATTTATTAATCTTCTTTTTTCATCATATAATTCTTTTATTTGAATTCTATTTTTTTCAAATTCTATATCCTGAAAATCTCTTTCTTCATTTATTATATTTTCCAAATTATTATTATTACATTCAGGACATTTATAAGAAACTTTTGGTTTTGGAGTTTCTATTATTTCTGATAAAATTTCATTTTCATTTTTTTTAAAAATAAGTTTTGATAAAAGAATATGAATAATTTTTGAACTTTTAATAATTTCTGCATTTTGACAATTAAATGGACAAGTATTAAAATTTTTAAAATAATCATTTATACATTTTTTACAGAAATTATTTTCACATAAATTACATTGCATAGAATCGTTAATAATTCCTTTACAAATAGGACAAATCACAATATCTTTTACTTCATTAAAAAAATTTTTATTAACAATTAACTCAGGATCAATATAATCATTCATTTAACAATTAAATTTAAAAAAAAAAAATAAGACAATAATGATTTTTTAATATTAAAATTAATATTTAAAAATAATATTTTTAATAATAATTAAAATTAATAACCATCATAATCATCATTAATTTCAAATCCAAAACCAAATTTCCTAGGAACTCCTCTAATAACTTCAAAAACAGGTCCATTATCAATATTAGCATTATTAGCATTTGGATCAATTTTATCTCCATTCATTCCAACATTATCCATGCTAATTGCAATATTAATCATTTTTTTCATTATTTCCTTACTAGAATAATCAGGAAGAATTAAAAAGAAGAAACAAGTATCCGCTCTTGGTAATAAATCTTTTTTAGAATGTGGATTAAATTTAATTGTAAATTGAATTTGTCTTTTAGTATATTCTTCTTGAGTAGGTGGAAGTCTTTCTTGTGCATAACAAAATTTAACAAAATTAATTTTATTTTCATCTGAAAATTCATTTAATATTTCCCATAACCATTTAACTAAATTATCTTTTTTTTGTAATTCTGGTGCAATTACTGTATTTTTCTTTAATAATTCTATATCTACTGTTTTTTTACCACAGACTAATTTTTCTACTTCTTCCCATGTAAAGAAATGAAGTAATGATGATGGAATCATTTTACTTAATCCTTTTATAATTGAATGAATTTGTTTTAAACATTCATTTAATCTTATATTATTAATTTCATTTAATAATTGTTTTCTTTGTTCACTTGATTCTACTATATTATCATAATTTCCTTGTAATTTTTTTTCTGAACCATCACTTAAATTAATTGTTGTAATTCCATCAAATGTATTTTTTAATAATTCTTTATCTGGATTTGGATTTGATAATAATTCATTCATTTGATATAAACCTTCATCAAATTGTTTAATATCATCTAAATTAATTTTCTCATTTATTAATTTTTTCCAAACTAAAGAACATAAATCTAAAGGTAAATAAACTCCAGTTCTAATACAAATTCCCATTAAAACTCCTAAAAATTCATATTGTGGAAAATCTTCATTTTTAGGATTAATAGTAAATTTATCTTTATATTCTCCTTTATTATTAACATTATTTTGAGTAGGAATAAGTAAATTAACTTTTTCTCCATTTTGCAATTCTAGAGTAATATCACTGAAAAATTGTCTATAAGGACCACTTAAACCTTGAACAAGTTCATTAATATATTCAATTTTAAAAGCATTATGATCTCTATCAATTCTCTTACTTCTAAATGAAGCTGGATCATATTTTGTATATTGATAATATACTTGAGTAAATTCTGCCTCTTTTTTAAATGGCTTCTTTGTTAATAATGTACCTAATGCTGAATTTAATTGTGGAAAACTACTAAATATTTCTCTTCCTTTTCTTCTTATTCCTTTTAAAACTGCTTTCTTTGGTGATGAATTTTCTTTTTCATTTTTCATATTTGATATTCTGTCAACTTTAAATATTGGAATTTGAATTAATTCTTCATCATATTCACTTAAATCTATTATTTTTTGAAGGAGATTATTTTTAATTTTTGGTGAAGTTATTCCTCTCATTTTTGTTAAAAGTGTTGATAATGATGATGATTCATTATGAATATTATTATTATTATTTAATGATGGTGGATTAATTAATGGAAGACTTAATGATAAGAAATAATTAATTTTTGATAATATTGCTAAATAAAATCTAAATTGTGCTAATGATATATTATCAAAGTTTACTCTTTTTGAAAATAATGAAATATTTGAGTCATTTGAATAAATATATTTTGCTACAAATGATATTTCATTAAGATTTATTTTATATTTATTTGATGTTGCAATATCTAAATATAAATCTATTCCATTATCTTCTAGCATTAATATATTTTCTATTGTTATTTTAGATTGAGATGATAAAATATTATATATTAAATTCTTTTTTTCTTTATCTTCAATAAATTTCTCAATTTTTAATTTTTTTTCTTGAATATATTTTCTTTTTAAATTTTTGAATCTTTTAATAATAAAATCATATATATTTTTTTCATTATAGTCGAGAATTTCTAAATTCCAACTATTTTTTATTTTATTTTTTAATTTATTTAAGCATTCTTCATTATTTAAATTTTCATCTTCAATAGAATTTTTGTTACTATCATCTTCAATTTTAATTGGTTTGGCTCTTATAACAGGTTTTTTTGGAGCATCACAATATACACAAGAAGTATTATCTTTATCATTAAATTCATGACATTGTGAACATTCCCATAATTGTTCTTCTTCAGGTTCTTTTTTTTCTTCTTTTGAAGATTCAATTTTATTTAATTTTGCAAAATCAAAATAATCAATTAATATAAATGTCATATTATTCATTATAATAATATCATCTTCACTTCTTACAATTCCACCATATTCATTAATTTTTTTAAACATATCTTTTTGATTTCCTTTTATTATTATTATTCTTTGATTTTGAGTTCTTAAGAAATCATTTATTTTTGTTGTTATTTCTGTTTGAATATTATTATCTAATTCTTTTTCATTATGAATGTCATTTAAAATTTGATATAATTGAAGCATTATTTGATGTTCTTTACTTAAATATGAACTTATATTTTCATATTTTTCATTAAGAGAATTGAAAATATTTAATATACAATCAGATAATTCAATAATATATGGTGAAGCAAAATTCTTTTCTTTTTCTTGTTCAAATTTCTCACTAAATGTTTTAATAAATCTTTGTAGAATTTCTTTTTTAATTCCAAATTTACTTAATTTTTCATCAATATTATTACATCCATTAAATAAAACTTTAATATTCTCTTTATCAATACTATGAAATATATCATTTAAAATTTTCATAATTTTCATTTGTAAAACAACAGGGAAATTATCAATAATTAAATTACTTAAAATATTAGAAAGAAAAGAAGGTAAATTATCATTTTCAGAACCAAAAACTCTAGTTAATGAAATTAAAGTTTTAAAATAATTTGGAATAAAAGTAATAGAACAAGGTAAAGATGAATCTCTAGAATGTAAAAACCATTCACTAGAATAAAAAATAGTAGTTCCTGGAACATATTCAATATAAATTTTACTTCTATTTAAAAATATTGATTGTAAATCATATTTTTCTTTTTTAATTGATTGTACTTCATATAAAAGATTAGTTCCATCTTCATCTGAATAAAATCTTAATGTTGCCTGAGGACCTAAAAATGCACTTGTATCAAATGATATTATTATTTCATTATATTTATTATAATCATCTACATCACTTAAACATAATTCATGAATTGGAAGAAATGAACCATTATTATATTTTATATTTTCAAAAAGATCCATTTTAAATATTTTTACATCTTTTTCTAATTCACTCCATTTTTTTAATGTCCATTCTTTTAAAAATTGACTATTTTTTATTTTATTATTTTTAGATATATCTATTGTTATATTTTCATTATGATTATTCAAATTATGATAATTATCTTTACAATTTTCATCCCAATTTAATAAAAGAGCATAATTTAAAATATTATCAATATTAATATCATTAATATCATCATATATTTTTAAAATAATTTTATTACAATAAATACTTGTTAAAGCATTTAATTGTTCTTCATATTTTTTCAAAATAGCATCATAAGAATAAGAATTAGCAGGATAATGCCATTCTAAAATAGATAAATTTTCATATCCAGTCCAAAAAACTTCAACTTTTTCATCCAAAGACTTAACTAATAAAATTTTATTAATAAAATCACATAATAAAATAATAACAGGTTTCTTATATTGTAATTTCTTATCAGAACATAAAAATAATTTTCCAATAATATATTTTTCTTTAGAAGTTTGATAAGGGTCATATTCTTCACTAAAAATAGATTTAGTAACAGGTGCTCCTCCGAAAACAACACCTAAATCAGTATAAGCAGATTTTAAATTTCCATTTAAAATATGAGATCTTATTTGAGAAGTTGACATTGCAACTGCATCAGGATATTTATCATTTTTATATGCATTTATTATTGCGTCGACTACTATTTTATCAAATTTAATTGCATTTGATAAACATGCTAAACATTTTGTAAATGATACTTTTGGTAATGATGATAAATATTCACTCTCTGGAAGAACTTGATTTAAATCTTCTTTTTTATTTATTATTTTTTTTGGATAGTTTGTATTATATCTTGGAATAAAAATATCATTATTGAAATTTATGTTTTGTTTATCTAAAATATCAAATAATGAATGAATAAATTGAAATTCACTTTGATTTACACTTGATGTTTGAATAATACAATTTTGAGTACTTAAAATTTTAATTAATGATTCTTTATTATTTTGATTTAATTTTGAAATATTTTCTGATTGATATAAAATTTTTAAAAGAAGAAGAATAATTATTTTATTTCTTTTATTTGTATAAAATGTTATTAGATTTTCTGCAATTTTATTAATATCTAATTGAGAAATAATTTTCTTATTAACTTCATTAAATATTATTAAATCTTCTTTATTAACTTTTAATTTCTTTGAATTATCAGATTCATCAGTATCTTCATTTAATATATTAATTTTACAATCATTAATCTTTGTCATAGTTGGATTGATAACAATTGCCTTTTTTCCATTAAATAAAACAGTTTTTCCCATTCGTAAAAATGCAAATTCGCCAGCAACAATATATAAAACTCCAATTAATATTGAATTATCATTTTCATTTAAAGCTTTTACTAAATCTTCACATATTTTTTCATAATATTTTTCATTTTTACCAATAATATCATTTATTAATGTAGAAATAAATTCAATTACCATTCCAATTTTTTCTCCACTTATTTCATTATCAATAGAAAAAACAATTTTAGACAAATCAATTTTTTCAATATTAGATTCTAAAATTTGATTAAATAAAGTTTCTTTAACAATAGTAACATTAGCAAAAGTTAAAACAGTTTCTTTAAGAACATTAGTATAACCTTCAATTAATTCTTCTAATTTAGGTAAAGGTGGAAAAATATCATAATAATCATATAAAAGTAAATCATCATCAAGATTTTTAGGAGGAGATTTAATTTGATAATTTAAACATAAATGAACTAATTTACTAAAATATTTTGCTTGTTCCATTGAAAATGAAGGACCAATTATTGAAAATCCTCTTATACATGCAATATCTCCTATTTGTTCTGCTAATAATAAATGATGTATTATTCTTTTTATATGGAAAATATTTAATATTAATTTTTCATATTTATTATTTTCTAAAATTGAATTGCCTGTTGATTTTAGTTTTTCTAATTTTTCTAAATTACTTAATTGGACTTCTAATATTTTCATTGTTTTTTGTATTAAATTTGCTGTTTTTTTATTTTTATTTTTTAATCTATTTGTTGCTGGATTGACTACTGTTGATGAAGAATTTTTTACTAAAGTTGATAAAGAATATATTGGTAATAAATCTTTTATTGATAATGGTTGTAATTTTTTATCATCTTTTTGTTTATCTTCTCTTTGAGGGATTTTCATCTCCATTGAAAGGAATGGATTTTCATTTTTGGTGTCATTTTTTGAAATATTAAAGTTTTTTATTTCTTCATATTTCATTGAAAATATTTTCTTTTTAAATTCTTCATTGTTAATATAATCTGAAAGAGATGTTGGATATTTTTCTTCAAAATAATAAAGAACATTTATTAAAAATCCATAATCTAATTCATTACTTGTTGGATTGAAAATTATTTTATATTTGTCATTGGATTTATCTTCTTTTTTATTTTCAGTTAATAAGATTAATGAACCAATTTTTTTATATAATTTAGAAAAATCTGATGTAGAAATAAATTTATTTTGTTTTACTAGTTTTGAAAAAATAATATTAACAATTGAACAAAGAGAATTTAAAATTTCTTTTGAACTTTCTTTTGTTAATATATCAAAAATAATATCTATGAATTTTTCTGATTGAATTGAATCTGTTTCTATATCTTTTTCATCTTTTTCAATTGATGAAACAAAGTTTTGAATTGCTTTTAATATTAATAAAGTTTTTTCATGATCATTCTCAGTTTTAAATAAGTTTTCCAAAATAGTTGAAAGTAATTTTATTAATTTGGATGATAATGAACTATCATATTTTGTTAATAATTGAATTAAATATTTTAATAAAATTAATAATTCTTCAAATTCTTGTTTTTTAAAGAAATATTTTTTATTTTCAAATATATCATTTAAGCAATTTAATATAATATTAGATATTTTTTTTCTAGTTTCTCCTTCAATAAAAGGGATCAATTTTGTTAAATCATTTATAATAACTATTAATTTTTGAATATCTAAAATTTCATTTTTACCAATTTTCTTATTATCTAATATTGATTTAAATATATTTGCTTTTGTAGTTCCAATAAATTCAATATATTTAATGTTAAAAATATTTTTATGATTTTCAATAACCCATTCAAATTTTGAACTAAACATTCCAAAAGAATTAATAAAGAATCTATTATAAAAGTTTGAATGTTTTGAATCATTATTAATATTATAAAAATAATAAAATGAATTAATTCCAATTTCTTTCAATGCAAGCATTTTATATTTAATAAATATTTCTGTAATTATCATATCAAGATTAACATTTTTATCAAAGAAAAATTGTTTGAATTGACTTTCTTTTTCTTTTGTATATTGAATATTGAATAAATATAAAAATAAAAGTTTATTAATTAAATTTAATGGTATTGTAATATAAGGAGAAGAATTTCTTAATATATTTTCTATTTCATTATCAGTTAATTCTCTATATAATTTTAATTCTGAATAATGTATGATTCCATCAACTTTTCCATAAATAAAATTAGTAAATATTTTTAAAGTATTATCAAGTGATTCTGATGCATGATTTAATCCATTTACATCACAAATTTCATTTAATGCATTTTCATTTGAGAAAAATTGTGTTTTTAAATCTTCTGAAATTAAATTTTGAACTAAATCATAAATTTTTGATTCATTTTTTTCTTCTGATGAATCTTTTTTATCATTTTTCTTAATTAATTCATTGCAATCATCAACATAATTTTTAATTAAATCAAATGTCACTTTTTCTCTTTTTATATCTATTGCAATTTGATTTAAAAATGAAATAATTAAATCTTTATCATTATTAGTATAAATATATAAAAGATTTTTTAATAAATTCCATAATGATTGATTAAACATTGATAATTTATCAATTCCTTTTAAATTATTAATTACATAAGATTTAGTTTCTTCAATTTCATCAGTTTTAAATAAATTTGTATCTAATAATTTTAAAATATGTTTAAATGGATTTGACTCAAGATTATGATTAAAAAAAGAATTTATATTTGGTTGTAAATTAGAACTAGAATAAAACTTATTAAATGTATAATTAGGAATTAATTCTTCAAATCTTTTTAAAATAGATAAATTTTCATAAGAGAGAAAAGAATGATATTCTGAAGTATTTGGAAGAGTAACTCCATTAATCATTTTTCTAAGAATAATACAATTAATATAATCTAAATCATCTAAAGTATCAAATATTTTTTGTAATGAAGGCTCATCAATAATAAAATTACCTTTTCCATATAATAATCCAGTAAAAGGATAAACAAAAATACTTACTTTAGTTGCAGCTGTCATTATTGTTTTATCAATAATTTGATTTTTTGTTCTTGTTTGTAAAATAATTTCTTTACCTTTTAATTCAGGAATTAATGTAGAAATATATTTTAATTCACCTGATGTATCAGATCTATTTAATGAATATGCATTTGTTGTTGCAATTGTTATTTCATTTCCTAAAAGGAAAAATTTTTTTTTATCATTATTTCCTGATACTTTATATATAAAACATGTTCCAAAATCTTTACAATTATTTCCTGCTAAATGCTGAGTCGAAACATTACTTCCTGAATGTTGTAATTCTGAATATATTAATATATCTTTATTTAATGAATAATAATTACCTAAATTATTATTTGAAGTCTCTATTTCTACAACATTAACATTGTTTTGAGGGAATTTTATAATATTTGAAAATGATACATCTGTTCTATCTATTAATGTTTCAAATATTTTTCCTTTAAGTGATAAAAGTTGAATATTTTTTTCTAAATCAGGAAGTTTTAGTTTTAGAATTTTACATAGTTTTTCAAATATTAAGAAATTTGATTTTAAGAAATTAGTTAATTTCATAAATGGAATTTTTTCATGGAAATAATCTAAGAAATAACTTAAAATATGACAAAATTCTAAAATTGAAACATTAATAATTGAATCAGTTGATGGGGATAATAATAATTTATTTATAATATCATATAATTTTTGATATAAATTTTCAAAAAATGATTCATTCATATCATTACTAAAAATAGCTCTAGCATAAATTTGAGAAAAAAATGTTGTATATAATAATTTTTTATTCCAAACTTCTCTTATTATAATTTTTAATGCATCATTTTTATTTGAATTTTCTTCAAAAAATATTTTGAAGAATGGGGTATAATTTGTATTATTATTATAATGTGAAATTAATGATGAAATAGTAATTACTTTTGAATCTTTTTTTTGTTTATCAAATTTTTTCGTTAAAATAAAGGATTTATAATTATTAATTTTGTCAAAAGAATCAATTAATTTATTTTTAATATAATTCTCAAGATTTAATAAATTACAAATAAAATCACTTTTTTTTAAAGTATATAAAGTACAAAATAATTCTTTTTGATTATCTAAATTATTAAATAAAAATTTATAATGATTTGTAATTATATTAAAAACTAAATTTGTAATATTTTCATTTTTATTTCTTTTTAATAAATCTAAAAGTTTTTTCCTAATTTCATTATTTATTCCTTCTAATTTACTATAATTATAAAATTGAATATTTTTTAGATAATAATAAACATAAATCAGATATAAAAGAGGTTCTTTATTAAATAATTGATTAATTTTTTGATATTCCAAATCAAAGTTATCTTGACTAAAACTTCCATAAAATTTCCTATAATTTTCTAAATTAGCTGAAATTTCTTTTGAAAATTTATCATAAATATTATTCATATATGGATTTTCTTTAATTTCATTAAATTTATCACTTCTTGTAGACCAATTAAAAAATGAATTATTTTTTTGTGGTAAATATGATAAAGATTTGGATTTACCCTTTTTACTAGATGGAGGATTTGATGATTCAAATTTAATAGGAATTTTACTTTTAATAATTTCATTAAACTTATTAAGAATATATTTTTCATTTTTCTTTGAAGTTATTTCAATTTTATTTTCTAATTCTTCATAATTTTTTGTTTCAATTTTCTTTTTAAAAATTTTATGAGGATATTCATTAGAAGAATATTTAACTTTTTCTTCATTTATGTAATTAGATAAACTTAATTGAGAATAGAAATAATTCCAATTAAAATAAAACCAAGGTAAATCATACCTATAACATTTTAAAAAAAGATAAATTAAATTTAATTTTGACATTAATTTATTATCTTTAACTAATTGTTCTAATGTAATATTACAACATTGTTCAATTAATTTTTTTTCATTTTTAAAAACATTTTCAAAAGTAGAAGATTCAATAATAGAAATAGATAAAATAGAAATACCAAGAAGATAATAACAAGAATTAATTTTATCATAACAAAAACATTCATCAATATTTTGAATAGTATTAGAAGATAAACAATGTAATTTCTTAATAAAAGTACCTTTAAATGTTTCAGTCTTTATTTCTGTTTTAACTTCAGTATTTTCTTGAGAAGGATTTTTTGGATCTTTTTTTTCTGGTGTTTGAAAAGGTTTTACAAAAAATGGATTAATAAAGTTTTTAAAGAAAGTTGAAGAATTTGAATCAGGAGAATTATCTTCAATAAAAGGAGAAAAAACATTAAAACTTATTTTATTATCTTCTATTGGATTATTGTTATTATTTCCTTGTTCTGGATTTTTATTTTTATTATTATTATTTGATGCATTATTATTATTATTATTATTGTTACTATTATTATTATTATTATTATTGTTATTATTATTATTATTATTATTTGGTTTATATGGATCATTAATAATTAAATTCATATCTAAATTTTTTTTTGAATCAATTAAATCTTTAAATTGATTAAAAAATTCATCTTCAACTCCTCTTAATTCATTTTTTGTTTTTTTTGAATTTTGATAATAAAAAGATTTCATTGGTTGAATTTCAATTGAAAAATCTTTTTCATCACTTTTATTAATAGAAAAAACAAAACATCCTCCTTCTTTTAATTTATAAGCATATAATTTATTATTAATTAAAACCCATTTTAAATAATCAAATTTTGTAGGATCAAAATCACATCTGAGATTTGGAATCATTGAAATTTCATAAAATCCATTTAAACCAGGTGCCATTTCAACTTTTGCTCCATATAATATTACTTTTTCAGAATAATCAATTTCTTCTAATGTTTCTTTTTTAGTTGGAACTTTAGTTTCTTTTTCTTTATTAAATGACTTTATTAAATAATTTGCAGCTTTTTCAATATTATAATTTTTCTTTTCTAATGCTTTTTTACATTTTGTTTTAGGGAAAAGAAAACTAAATGATTCATATAATTCATCAATTAAAACATCTTTTTCTGTTCTATTATTTTGAATATTTTCTGAAGATAAAGGAAATTTATATAATACTAAATTAACTAAAAATTCTTCGTTTTTTTCTTTTCTTTTTTTATAACTTAAATACTTTTTCTTATCAGTTTTATCTCCTTCAGATTCAAGTGCCAATGCATATAAATTATAATCATCACTTAATAAAATATAATTCATATTTTTTTCATATATATTCATTGATTTTACATTTTGTGGGAAATTTAATAATTTTATTGATTCAATTGTTAAATTTTCAGTATTAATAATTTTAATATTTCCAAAATGACTTTGATTTGTTTTTAGATATAATTTATTTGTTGACTTAACATAAACTAACATTGGATTTCCTTCATTTGAATTTAATGATAAATTTTGATTATAAACTTTCCCTTTAATACTTCCATTTTTCCCAGTTCCAATTTTATATAATCCACCACATATTCCAAATAATAAAACATATAAATATGTGGAATCAGTTGTAATTGCAGTTTGGGTCATAACATCACTACTTTTTGTACTTGTAAACAATAAATTTTTACTTATATTATATACATCAATAATTGACCAATTTCTCATAATTGGATAAATTTCATAATTATTATCTCTTTGGAATAATTTTTCAATTGTTTCTTTTAAAACTTTTTCAATTTGATTTGAATATTTATCAATATAATTTATAAATGATTTATTTTTATTATTTGTATAATATTCATCATAAATTGAAATTATAGTTGAATAATTTCCTTGATAAATATTTAAAATAAAAAAAGAATCTAAAGTTTTAATAAATTCATCATTTAATTCAACATTAGCATCTAATTTACTCTTAATAAATTGTAAAAAATGTTGATTAAATTCTAAATTTTCAGGTTGATAAAAAACTTCTTCTAAACTTTTATTAAGTATCATTTCATAAAATTTTACAATTGAATCTGGATGAGAAATAAAGTCATATGAATTCCAATCAATATTAGGAATATATGCATATTCTTCTGCTGGATGACTTGGAATCATTAAAAGGTTTGGATATGATTTTTCTTTTTCTTCATATGATTTAAAAGTCTTTTCAAAAAATTTTAATTTTCTTTGATGAAATTCATCTAATTTATTAACAATTTTTTCTCTTGAATGATTTTCATTTTGTTGTTGAGTTTGATCTATGTTTATTTGACTTGCTAAACATTCGTTATACCAATTTTTATCTTTAAAGTAATTTTCCACATTATATGAACACATTTCTTCTAAAATTGAAAAGAATGTTTCTTTTTCCATTTTTTTTTTCTTTATTATATGAATAATTAAATATTAAATTCTTTAAATAGTAGATAAATTATTTTCTGATACAAATAATAATTTAAAAAATAAAAATAAATTAATTAAATATTAACAAAATAAAAATAGAAAAAATTATATAAACACTATCTGCTTATTAATATTCTTATATTCTAAAAAAATTAAAAAATAAAAATGAATAAAAAATTAATTACTCTTAAAAGATTCTATAAATAATAAATATAAAATAATAATATAAAAAAGAAAATATTTATTAT